>CM045772.1:110470167-110704211 GCA_025200525.1 Camellia lanceoleosa | reverse complement strand
AAGGAATGAAGATGATATTTTACTTCTTCACATGAAAATATGAATTTACAAAAGAGTAAAAAAATTATTATAGCTAGAATCTAATTCAATAACAAACACAAAGCATTATATATCAAAATTTAGATGTAAGAAATTGATGATAAAAAAATATTAAATATAAAGAGAAACAAGAGATTTAGAAAGGGAGAAATAGACCACTTCAGCCAAATCCATTTTTGCAATCAACTCCAAATTAAATTAAACAAATCCATAACAACCCTAGAGCAAGATTTGAGAAGGAAATGAAGAAGCGACGGAGAGAGGTGGTAAGGTGAAGCGGAGAAGCGGAGAAAGATGAGCCATGGTGAGACGGGGCCAGGAGGTGAGGTACGTGAGAATCTCGGCCGGGTGGCGTGTGGTTCGCGGTGTGGGGTGTTGGTGGTCTGCGCTAAGGTAAGGTGATGTAGGGTGAGGTTTGGTGAATTAGAATATACGTGTGAGAAGAAAGAGAGTCGATCGAGAAATGTATTTGTGTGTGAGAAGAAGAAAAAATTCTATAAGGCACCAACATTTATTTCCTCTAAAAATTTAGCAACTAAAACCAATGTGTAATTTATTGGTGACAAAATTATTTTCTCACTAAAGATGAAAATATTGGCTAATAGTTTCCTCACTAAATGATATTAAAAATATTTAATATTATTGGCGGTGACAAAAACCATATTGTCATTAACAGAAATTTATAATTGGTGACCAATTTGCCCTCACCAAAAAGTCTCAAATTTTAGCACATTCAAAAAAAAAATAATTACTGGGGAGAAAATCTTTAGCGACAAAAAATATATATATAAATAATGACGAAAAATAATTTCATCATCTAATTTTTTTTATGTATGTAGATTAGTGACAAAATTTTATTTTTGTCTCTAAAAATAAATACATTGGAGGCGAAATATTATTTTAAGTCATTAAAAAGTACATATTTAAATGACAAAATTTATTTATGTCATTAGTTTTCATCTCTAAAGACACTTTTTGTTGTAGTGCACCGTTGTAGGTTTGTTAGGATTTTGGGAGGGCTTTTTAAGATTGTAGGGGTGTGGTAGTGCATTTGAATGATATTTTTACAATAATTTAGGTATTATTTGAGAAATTTGAAAAAGAAATTTTCAAGGTTTTAAAATTTATAAGTGAGAGTCCAAAAGAAATAAATTTAAAATAATTGATGAATTATTAACAATAGTACTCTTTTTAAATTGTGATAAAAAAAAATTAAGTATTACATAAAATAATTTTTTTAAAAAAAATAATAATTCATTCAAACAATTCTTTTTTCACGAACCATTTTTGTTTTAGAAAAAGGGACAATGTCACATAAATCTACTTTCTGAATAGACTTGGTTATTTAAGTAAACACTGGGAAGTACAATATTTAATTGACACATTTGTCATTGGTTGTGATATTGTTACCTGTCCAGTTCATATCTAAGGATTAGAAGTATCATAATGGTCGATGAATTGAAAATTATTTATGGTCAATTATTAACTAAATAAATAAAGACATGGTGAAAATAATATTTAAATGAGGGTACCAGAAATATCTATTAGAATTTTTATTTTTATAACAAAATTTAATGAACAAAAAACGCTGATAATGTTTACATACATGAAAAATAGAAATTATAAATACTATAAAAAGTGTTATGTATGTTTATTCTGCGGTCCAAAAGCGATTCCATACATCTCCAAAAAAATATTTACGAATTAAATTATTTCACGAAAAATTGATAAACAACTATAAATACATGGTAGAGTGAGAAATATTATGGTCATTGAAAGCATAATTACCAAAGCATAAGCTTTAGAAGCTTAAAATCGATAAAATAAAATACTTTTTCTATTAGAAGATAAATAAGTTGTTTATATTATAATGCAAATTCATTTCGTAAATCATATGATATTATATGAAAATATATAACCATAACTACTTGGTCTAGTAATGCAGTAAAAGGTCAATGCGTTTATGACAATAAGATGTATGGATTCAAGAGGGTGAAACTCCGCCAATAGTATATATAAGAGTCTAATGGATTCAAGAAGTGATTCATGACAATAGTATAGCACTTATTTCCGCATATGAAAGCAGATCCTTCAATAGATCCATATGACAACGAGGGCTATAGAGTGACCAAACAATGGGCTAAATAGTTATTTAAGTCCCCAAAATAAATATTTATATAATCATTGTCAAATTATTATTATTAAAAAGTTAAAACAAACATGTCTATAGGATTTTTTAAATTAAGCAAATAGAGTTTAGAAAATAATCAACATAATGAAATATTAATGTAATCTATAAAACACAAATTATAAAATAAATTATGGTAAACTCAAAAACATATGTAAAATATATTATGGTGACTCAAGATATAATATAATCCTTTTACCTTAAAATTAATATCTCTATTCTTTCTTTTTCATTATCAAAGACCTTTTTGACTTTCAATATTTTCTTCCCATTTCTTTATTTGTTTCCCTTCCCCACATTCTAAGCAAATTCTCCTTTATCATGAGAGAAAGGCAACTTGAGTGGGCACCAAATCACACGACTACCCAATAACATCTCATCCATATTCGCCTTAGCCATAGCTAATTCATTAATTCTTACTTATCTTTTCATGTTTTTATCTAAAATGTTTCACTTTAGATTCAATTTTATTTTGGTCCAAATCTTAAATTAATTATATACTCTTTCTTTTCGGCTAATATATAATTCCCCGAATTTAATTACACTTTATCTCATACATCCATAACATTCAATATTTTTATTTTGCTCTTCACAGAATATTTAATTAAACATTTAGGATTTTTCTCATTTTATAATTAAATAATATTAATATAAAATTTAAAAAGACAACTTTAAATTTTGGGATTATTACAAATATGAACAAAAATAAACATTCCATGAGGGATGCAAGAAAATTAAAAAAATTAATCAAACCGATTAAAATTGCACCGACTTACTATATTTAGATCCTCTTTTTTTATTTTAATAAGAATTCGATCTATGTGATTTTTTAATTTAATTTTTTTTCGTCTATTTTTGGTTAGGTGTTAGATTTAAGCATCTTTTACACTATACTAAACCCGAAATCGGCCACTTCAATATATATTGTATTTAAAATATATTTATAATCTAGTAATATAATGATATTAATAAATTATTAACTCTTTAATTAATTAACTTTGTCATCTCTATAACCCACGTTTGTAAACTCTTATTATATATAATTTTAACTTTAACTCTTTTATTCTTAAAGTGTTAGTATTTTTTAACTTTTTTTGTTTTGTATTTTTTATTTAATCTAGGAATTGAAAATTATTTTTTTAAATAGATGGATTGGATATATTAAGTGATGGATAAGCATAAATAATTCAATACTTTTTATATAGATTAGTAACTATACCAAAAAGTGACTTCGAAGTTAAAGGTCTCTAAAGCTCCAGTTAAACGCAAGATTGAATCGATTAAAAAGTTGATTCCGATTCGATTCGGTTCAATTTGATAAGAGAAGTAGTTTATACCAATACTCAAAAAATAATAAATGATATTATCGGTTCAAGAATTTTTTTTATCAAAATACCTACCGTGCTTTAATCGCATTACATTCCCACATTCTACCGTGATTTTAATTATTCCTTGCTTCGTTTTAGGTTACATTTTAAAAATAAGAGTTTTATACTACCAACTTTGCTATGAACATACCCACAATATTCCCCACATTCAATACTAATGTGGGATCACAATCAACGAAATTGTAGGATTTGCGAAAACAAGGTGAATGTTGCTTGGGAGGATCATCAAATAATTATTGCTATATTTTGATTTTATAGATTGCACCAAAATCACCCCATAATCGCGAAGATCGTTATAATTGTCCCAAATCGTTGAACCCATTGTTGTCCCATTCAATTTGCATGATAAATTGGGTCACCAGTGACGCAGGGTGTCATACCGCTATTCGCCATTGAGTTGCTACAAAGTGGTATAAGTTCCTCCACCTGTTGTTCTTGTCAATTTATACATCTAAAAAGTAGGGTTTTGTCAGCTGATATAAGTAATGTTACAATGCTGATTTTTCGTGTTGGTGTCACCACATATGATGATTATATTAGAATTTTGGTTAGGGTTTGCGATTTTTGCAATCTATTTTTTTTTGGCATGCAATGTAACTGAAATTGTCTGGTGTGATGGATGATGTGAATGTGTTTTGTTAAGTTAACTTGTGGACCATGTCGAAAAATGGTACTGTGGGGTTTGCCCTGGGTGGATATTAGTTGTAGTAGATGTTTATGTTGGTGGGTTGTCTATGTTGTGGATTTATTTTATGGAGTGACATGTGGGTTAGGTCACTTAGAGGTAGAATATATATAATTTTTTAATTGAATAGAGACATATAAAAGTAATCACATACTTTTAATTCATATCATTTTATATCACTTAAAAATTAAAAGTGCATTTTCATTAGGCAGACTCTAAATATCAAGTGACATTTTGGGACTGGCGTCATTATTTATTAATATATAAACTAGACCGATATTACTCTAACCTGCCAAGCAAGTAAACATGCCCAAAGACCAAAAAATACATATATAGAGACTAAAACCAGACAGCAACACCAACAACAGACAAACTTCCAAATTTCAATTCAATCTAGCAGTCCTTTTGGGGTGGTAGTGGTTTCTTTGGACCATCTTTTCTTCCCCAAAAGCAGTCTCTTTTTGCACCTTTGTGCCATGCTCACCGCTTGCTCCCTTGTCTTCTCCTGCCATCTCCTGCCATAGCCTTCTCCTTCGTGGCCTGGGCGGCCGCATATTTCTTCTCCTGGGTGGATTGGGCAGTTTCTGCCGCTTTGCTTTGGTGACAACTGTCTTCTCCTATTATATGATAATTTAAATAAAATTTTAAAAAATTAATTATTTAGAAATTAAAGAAAAAATTATTTTTGTTTCATTATCATTGAAGACTTTTTAGAGCTTATAAAACTGTATAAAACATATTAATATCAACTATAACGCTACTCCTTCCATCCCACTTTATTACTCCCATTATTCCTATTTTTGGTTGTCCCCAAAATATATATTCATTTTGAAAAGTCAAAACTTTAAATTTAATTTTTTAAAATTCTCCATTATGAAGTAATTATAAATTGATTTAAAAATGAGAATAGAAAGAGCATTTTTTAAATTAATGTTTTAAAATTTAAATTCAAAATTATTAATAATTGCTTTATCCACTTCAAAAGTTGAAACTTTTCAAAAGGACTATTAAAAATAAAGAGTATCGCATTTGGGTAAAAGGACTTATTTCCGCTTATTTTAGTTTTTTAACTTAATTTAAGTTATTTTTGATGTGTTTGGTTCAAATTTAATAACACAAATTTTATAACGTTGAAAGTCAAAATCAACTTATTCTTTAAGTGGGGAGGGAAAAAACTTAATTTATAAAGTCAAAATCAACTTATGTTCAGGTGTATAAGCTATAAGTGTTGGGTTATATAAAGTTATAATCACTTTCACACATTTCTGCTAAATGAGCATCTCAGAGAGGTATATTAAGAAATATCGATATAAAAATAAAAATATTCTTATATATCAATTTTTAAAACCTTAATAAATAAATAGAAGGGTCTCCAAGGGATTTTTGAAACCATTTAGACAAATATTAAAATTAGATCTAGTTAATATAATTTTGGAAAACTTAGGCCCATTCAATAATAAAAATTTAAAAGTTTTTTGTAAAGCCTTAGTGACCATCTCAAAGTCGTGACCTTTAGTTGGAGTTACTTTTAAACATATCCATATTATGCCTTTAAATAAGAAAAAACCTAAAAACAAGAAGTCCAATTAATACCACAACACACATATTTACACAGTGCTTAGACGACCAGTAAAACCACACATTAAAAAAAAATTATTCAAAAATTTAGCATGGACCAGATTTGTTGCGGAGAAGTTTCCGCTACAAATACATCTATGTTGATTTTCTAAAACAACTTTCCTCGTTAATGACAAGTTGCCAAGTGACAAAAATTAATATGCAAGAGAAAAGACTTAACCTCTAAACATACACAGGTAATGAGACTTTAACTACACAAAAATTAAGGCTTCAAAATTATGATTCAAATTTATTTTCACATTATAAATTTTATGTACTCCATACAAATTGATTTGCAAAATAAATTTGAGATAATAGTTAAATGGGTTTTCATAAACATGAAACTTAAACATTTCACTTAGTGAATTTAGGAAATTATTTTCAAATTATTGGTAAATTTTATATATATTAAAAAGTAAAAAACATAAATTTCTTCATTACTTTAGTGAATAATTTAACCTAAAAGAAGAATCTCCTGGAATGTAATTTTCCCTTAAATAAACATGTCATGATTATTACCCTCAGCTTGGCACCCTGGTTTTGTCAACTGATGCCATTTTTCAAGTAGGTCCATTTGTAGTGACGTGGTGCAATTAGGAGCATCGCCTTGTACTCCTTAAACTGTGGAGTGAGTTGTAAGAGCTCTTCACTGATTTTTTTATTTGTGTGAGTAAGGCGTTACTAAATGAGACCTCTCATCGACACGTGTCCATCAGTCTGGGACCAAATCTATAGGCACGTGTCCTTAGATGGTATGGACTTCCCCATACTTGTTTGGTTTTCAGATTACTTTTGTGGTATCAGGAACGTCATGTCGGTCGCCGTTGGGAGGTAAGATCTTCCAAAAAGTGAATTTCTAGAGTGATTCTGTACATCCGTTCAAAAAAAAAGAGTGATTTCTTATAGTGATTTATGAGATGACCGACATGTGTCATTCATAGTTTTTAAGAGTGGTTGAGAATGAAACTTCATCAAAATCTTGAGTAATTTCAAAAAGTAAAAGAAAAATGAGTGAGATTTTTTTTTTGAAGACCTTCTTTATGACTTTTAAAAATGTCACACCTCACATGATGTGCCGCAGAGAATTCTACTTATGTATATATAGGACCCAGATCACGCGGGCTGTAGATTTTAACTGGCATCACGATCTTTCAAAAGGAGATTTCTATCATTATTGAAATAAAAAGCCAAAAATAATTCGATTTCAATTTTTGAAGTCGACTCCTATTCAATGTGAAGCATTAGAGAGAGAAGAAGAGAGAATAATGTGAGAGGAATAGAGAAGATGAGGACTTATCGCCGTCTGCCTTCGCTCTCGCCGCGCTTCTTGTCGCTATCCCGTCGATCTTATACGCTTCTCCATGTTGATGCCATTAGTTCTTTTGTTAGAAATTGAAGTATGTGGCGTAATGACCTCTTTGGAACCTTTTGAATTTTGATTCATGTAAGCTTCTGAATTTGAATTCAAAACTTATTTTGGATAACCATTTCAGATATCCATATCTATCATATCAAGCTGATATGGATAGATGAGATATTATCCAACATATCCGATATAATATGGGATATGCACTAGACACAGAAAGAAATAAATAAGTATGTCGTATGCTTTTTTCTTTATCCATATCTTCCGACTTTCCAAAAATACAGCGATCGTTGAGCCATTTACATCTTGTGACTTGCGCGTGGTAAGGTGATATTCATTTCGCCAATATCACTCCATTCGCCGGGTTGCATTGACTTATTCAGGAAGCAGCGTGATTTACTCCGATTTACCCTTCAATTCGCATTCTGCGAGAAAAATGTATGACTATTTTTTCATCCGTGCCGCGTTATACTTTGATTGACATTGAGTATCGTGACGTGACATGGGTATTTTCAGTTTTCTCTAATCATGTGTATATTATATATATATATGTACTATTATATACATGAATGTTTATAAAGGAGGAAAATTTCAACTCCTATTAGATTGAGAGTGTGATACACCTCATTTTTATGCTGCTCATTAAATGTGATTTTTGAAACCATAAATGTTTTTGTTGTGAAAAATGGATTTTCGTGAGTAATCAAACGACCAAAACACCCTGGCTGGGCGCACGCGTGCCTCACGCGCCGGGAGCGACGCCGCCACGGCGCCACGCTCACGCTGGGCCTCATCGCTGACTTCCACACGCCGCTGCTGCCCGCCGTCCACTGCTGCCGATCGGCAGCGGTGACGCGCGCATCGCGCACCAAGCCGCCCACCGCCGCCGGTTTCGCACTGGCACCGCTTCCAGCCAGCCGGCCTCGCTGAGCCGATGAGCCGCGCGCCGAGTTGCGCTGCTTTTTCTACGCGGCTTGGCTGATGAAGTTAAGTGCTTCATTATTTTGTTTTTAATTCTCAATCGCGAAGTAAATGACTTCATAATTGAATTGCAATTATAGTTTTATTTTGAATGGTTGGGATTCATTAGGACCTTAATTAAATTTTCTATATTCGTAAAAGTTTCAAAAATTTTATGAAAAATAAAAATAGATTTTTCCTAAAATAATACCCATTATTTCGCTAAAATGCATATGGTGTTGCATGGATTAAGTTTCCTCGCTAAATTTTTTTTATTGTAGACTATTGTCGTAGTTTACTATTTCATCGGGTATGGTTATTTCATTTTACCAAAGCATTCGAATATTTATTTCTAATTTTATGTGTGTTTATTAGTTATTTAAAATTTCAAAAATCAAAATTCTAAATTTTCGTATGATATACTTTCATAGTGGAATAATTTGAATATTAAATACAAGATATTGTTATTTTTTCTAGAGTTTCTAATATGTTGTAATTCAGAATAGTATGATTAATTGTTATTTGTTTAAATTCCATTATTAATTGTGACATACAGCATGAGTTGGTTGTGAATCTACATATTATAATGCTATTGTATGGAATTAAAAAAATTATATCATGCTTTTTAGACACATGCCATAGTTAGTGGAGGTTATTCCGGGTTGGAGATAGAAATCTGTAGATTAACTCCGAAAACCAATATTTTGCGAGTAAATTAAATTAAATTTTGAATAATATATTACCTGTATGTAAGAGGATGATTACTTTGGCATAGCGGATTTTCGACCATCATGACGGTAATATTGTCACTATTTAATTCTAGATTTTTGTGGCAAAATTATATTATGCTAATCAAATTAATCCCAATGCTAATTTCTCTCTAAATTGACTTAGCTTTTATGGAAGTTAATTAGCTGACCTAGACTTCTAGTAAAGATAAAACTAAATGTGATCAATGTAACTTCATTCTTTAGATGAGCAAAAGTCTTGGAGACTTTAGGTTAAGTCTTAATTGAGCCAAAGTGAGTAGGTAAACATGGACTCAAAGCTTGTCGTGGTTTTGTTAAGTTCTGTGATTGAAGTATGGAAAAACTAGATCAGTATGGCTTATGGTTATATGCATCGCCACTGTAGTTATTGCTATAGCGAGTCGGAAAGTTACAGAAATTAGTGCTTCCTCGCACAGATTCAGAGTATGATCTTGACTATTGGAGTTTCGCAGCATTGACTTTTGGTAATTTGACTTGTAACAATACGTTACATCTTCATTGGACGAAGTAATTATCCATATCAAGAGTCACGCCATCCAAGAAATGCGAAGCTTAAATAAATTAGTCATTAGCAAGTGACTTGCAAGACTTAGGAAGCCAAGAGACAGAGCGAGTTTTGCCTCTATTCCAATTCATTGGTAGTAGATGGAGCAAAAAATTTCATGCACTATAATTTGAGTGTGCATTGGAAATATCACGTGAAGTTAAAAGATTAGTGCTGCTTAGAAGCCGCAAGAAAATCTGCTTAACACCTATGTGAAAAAGATTATGTTTCAGTGGTCACATGTAAATCTATTAGCATTATGCCAATCTTGAAAACTAAGTCTGACACTTACATCGCTTTCCAATACTTTAGTGGGGACATGAGGAGAGGCTTCTTTGTATGATTCCCTTAGCAACATTTTTTGAATAACGCTACCACTGAAACTTAAACGCTAAAAGATAATAATCGAAAAAGGTCAAGTACCGTATACAAGTCGAGCATCATTAGCAGACTGCACATTCTCTCCAGATGATTTGGACGCAGACGCGGCTGGTGAGAAGCATTGTGTTGAATTAGACTTTAGCTTCTGCACTACGCCACATGTTACTTTCTAAGAGTCAAGCCATGGCTTGATAGCTTTATTTCCTTCTTGTGGATAGTAGAATTAATTGTAGTAGTAACTATGGTGTTTAGAAATAGATATGGCAAAGAGCGGAGTATCGGTTATTCCTTTCAACTAGATGCGTGAAAGTTATATGGAGAACAAAATTGGACTTGAAAGTGCAGGGATTGTTAACTTCTCCGCTAGTTAAATTTATGACTTAGGCTTAGACTTGCATATCCCTAAGGACATCCTTTTTATGATCTAGTGAATATGAATTAGTCGTGAGTCATTACCTAGTCCTCAAAACCCTTAAAACTTGTCTTCGAGAACCTCACACATTAAGATGATTGGAATTAGTTTATGACATTGGTCAGAAACCGCTGGCTTATTATACTTAATCACATTTAATGAGGATGATGACACGATGGTTTTGAGTAGGGCTCCTTCTCTGCCCACTCTCGCTATTGGCGAGACATCCCGCGGTTCCTTGCTATGTGAATGTATAACTTTGTTTGCAATGGTGCTACAAGTAAGTAGGAAAGCCGTAGAAGGTCATTTGTTGTATATTTAGTCCACTTCATGATATTTGTGACTAGGATATGTGTAAGGGTATGATATAGATAAGCCCTCAATCTCGACACATTTATAGATGTTTATATCGATGAATATCTAAGTCAAGACTATTTGATCTCCCATAAGTCAAAGTTTTGAGATGAGATTTTTTGACATTGCACATACGGAGGTTGAGGATCAATTAGATAACAGCCTTTTCGGTAGCTTTTAGTTTTGACCAAGAAGTAGTATCTATTTGAGTTACATTTTAGAAAAAAAAGTTCTGAAGAGAAATGGATGCATAGAAAATTGATTATTCCTAATACCTCAATAACACAATGGTGTGCAGTGTGAGATAAGGGAATTATATTGTTAATGTTAGCAGATAAATGCATGCATAAAATGTTTCCACCATTCGAAGTTCATGTTCAGTTTGTTGCCTTATGTATCCCTAATCCGCGTGTCTCATAATGATTTTACATTCCATTTTTGAGTAATGGGTTAAAGCGTATATTTCATCTATGCATGATTCAGAACCGCTATAAGGCCTCATATCTTTATTTTACTTCTCAGAAGATTATGAGCAGGCACTTAAGAATCTCAGGTCTCAGAAGACATACAAGGCCGGTCAGCCTTTGTAAACACAAAGGGGTCAGAAGTGGCGCATTATTGTATAAAGGCGTAAACTCCTCCTGGTCATAATAGGTAGGTAAGCAAATTTTGTGGTAGAATAAGTCACATAAAGTTTTTATTAGTACAAGGTGACGTGGAATAGAGTTTTTAGAACTTATAAGATAGGAGAATTCTGCAAAACATAAATGCGCTTCCATGTAGCCTAGTTGCAGAATGGAAATAAATTTCTAATATCCTAGGGACAATGGGAGCTGATGTGCTCCACTCAATGAATTACTCCCATTAGAGAAGAATACCTACATTCTTAGCTTGATAGCGTAATGTGAAATTTTCCACCGCCATCACCGGGCGATTGAGAGAGGGAAAACATCTACACTGACGTTCCGCAAGGATGATAAAAGAGCTCCAGGATAATGCCAAAAGCTCTAGTCCCCTTATTTTTAGAACTGTGGATTAATGTTGGTACAGCTTTTAAGACAAAGTCTTTTGGAGGATTAACCATTTGATAATTTGGTTGATTTCTTCATTATAACGCTAAACCGCTTCTAAAAGTTGGCGCTGTAATTTGGATAGTCATTGTTTTGAGGGGCAGCTAAGGCTCATAGATACCCAGCAGTGTCGCACCTCATTGAGAAAAGTGTAGGACTATGAGAACACTTCCTCTTGGGGGAGTGAGGTTATTTCCACTTAGGCTATGATTAGGACATAAGTTTGGGAAACATTGGATTTGTGGACATTGTGACCCAACTTCTCGTTAGGAGAATTGGATAAGTAGACCAGAGGATTTACCTTTCCGGGACGTTTATGGTGAAAAGTTAGGTTTAAGCAAAGGTTAAAGGCTAGTTCCAATAAATCTTACAACCTAAAAACAATATCCAAATAGTGGTTCTTAGATTGGCTGGGGTCATATATCGACAATGATCATGAACATTAATGAGGGGTATTTTAAATTAATGGCCCAAAAGAATTTTTTTCTTTACTTAGTCATTATAAGCCGCAGAATTTATATAAGCTGTCGCCACCTGTGGTGGGCGGGGCCCTTCATTTTAGATATGATGGACATGGGTGAAGTAATTGCGTGGTGCCTCTGGATACGTACGATCCTTAGGGATTGCTTGAGAAAATTCTCAGTTTGTCTTCGGCGACTTGTTGATAAAGAATATCCAGAATGTGATTCTAGATGCGTGTTTACATAAACCATCGACCGCCTATCTAAGTAAAAAGCCGTTGCCTTAGCTATTAAATGAATCCTACTATCGCTTTCCTGAGGAAACAGTATGACCATCATATTCCTTGGATCTTTTCTTTAGTTAAAATGGGGCGGTTATTCTAAGTAATAAGTGTGTTATTTTGGTAAATGGTCAATCGAGTTGTTTGTGACATTGACCTTTACTCATTAGGATCGTGATAGAATGCTTTACTAGTATTAATTCTATTCAGATCTGAATGTTCTGTTGGAAGCGAAGCAAGAATGAACTCAAATTGGTCACCAAATTATCACAAAATTGCAGAGTGTTATGGCTTACAAGAGGTAGTGCTGATCTTAAATCAATTGCATATGAGCAAATACGGTGGATTCCGTTGTATATACTTTATCGCTTGAAGAGGTGCCGATAAGGCTTATGTTTGGAATAACTGAACGTGATCTTGAATCACTTCATGTGGTAGCATTATGGTGGATTCCTGTCAGATATACTTATCGCAAGAGGTGCCTACCGATAAGGCTTATGTTTTGAATCTAGAATTATAAGTTGTGGTCAATTTTTTTTTAAAATCGATCACCTTATTTTGAATGATGGGACTTGACACTATTATGGTTTGTGTCGTAATAATTAGCCGGAATGACATGATGTCAGGCAGTGATTAGCTCACATCATTACCGCAGCAATGCGCCTGGCGCTTGGGAGGAGCAAGGATGAAGACTAGTGGGTTTATTTTTTATTTGGAGCCGAGAGGGGCTTAAAATTATCCACATTATGCATGTTGCGCTTCGGTTACAAACCAAGATAGAGGTCGATGGTTAAGGACCAAACATGGATGTTAGTACCCACTTTCTACAGCCTTGTGCACAGCTATGATTAGCCAGGATGAGATCTCATTTGGCATCTAGAAGGCTAGCAAATAGAAGAATTGGCCCGGTTAGGCTAGAAATGACTAGACGTAATATCTCATGACGGTTCACTCGAGGATGACGCCACTTTTTGAAAGAGTTACTCCACCCCAGTAACATGTATTCATACTATACAGTGTGCTTGGCGATTAAGTAATGAGGGTGAGAGAATGGATCTCTGTTTCCTCTGTTGTGTGAGTCTACCGTGTCATTATTACAGATGACTTTCTATTTATGTAATTCTTTTGTGACTTTTTGACTAGGTCATAAGGTAAGTGGGAGTGCTGATGTTACGCTACTTTGGTACATGTTGCTTTGCCGGTCATGTATGATTCGGCCTTAGGGAAGAATCACTAAAAAAGCGGTCAACTCCTAAACTAAATGGCATTTAGGAAAATTCGAAAGATCATCTAGATATTACACCAATCGTTGTATATTCACTGCGCAGAACTCACATCGCTCTCATATGACAGAAAGTCTTGATTGGAGTATGAACATATTGCAAGAATTTGAGAGAGGGTCAAACATGCTCTTTTTGAGGGGATTAGAGATGTTTTTAGACCGGTGTAATATGGATGCAGGGGTATATGAGGATGCACTATTGCATTTTTTTCTTTTGGTTGATGTCTCTCTATCTTGGCTCATTTTGAGTTTCTAGTATAGAGCTCCCTACATGCTTGAGTGTTCTCGGCCGGTCGAATGACCAAATGGCGCAGCATAGTATGAGATTGTTCTGGAGAGATTGAGATAGAGATGTTGCAGTTGTCATGTCAACTCATGTCCGAAAGTGGGAGATGTTAGAAATTGGCCCATGTGTAAGAAGGACCCTTTAAAACCTTAAACTTTATCTATGCCAAGTTTGAATTTGAATTCAAAACTTACTTGAATAAACCACTCAAGATATCCATATCTATCATATCAACCGATATGGATAGATGAGATATTATCCAACATATCTCGATATATTATATGGGATATGGTGGATTAAGAGAAAAAACAACATTATGTTGTATATTTTCATCCATATACTGACTCTCTCCAAAAATACAACGATCAAGAGCCATTTCATGGCACTATGACTTGTGTGGGTGATATTCATTACTCTAATATCACTCCTTTGCTGGGTTGTTTGATCAGATTCAGGAAGCACGTGATTTACCCATGAGAACCTTCAATACAGACTCTGTAGAAAAATGTATGACCATATTTTTCATCCGCTGCGTTTATACTTTGATTGACATTTTCCTTTTTAATTCCAAGAAGAAGAAGACAGCAAAATTGTCATCAATATTCCATGAATAGTGTTCATTTTGGAAAATCTTCACTATATTTAATGGAATAAATTCCTATTTATTGTGTGCTAAAAACAAAATACAAAAGAAATATAGGAAAGGGAGAGAGAGATTGTTTTGATTACAAAAATCAAAAACCAATAAATAAAAATAAAATAAAAATAGATTTTATTTTGTTACAAAATAAAATCAAAAAAACCTGATTTAAATGAATAATAATAAGCAGAGAAATAAAAAAAAAAATAAATTAACAACTCATGATTAATTCTTGAACAAACTTTTGATCAAGTCCGATGTTTAACACTTATATCCTTAAGACGATTCATCACGTGGCATCTACTGGTAAGCTTTTTCTTTAGATTTGTGGGATCGTCTATCTCTCATAAAAATGATCAACAATCTAATAAATGCAAAGACTACAATTTATTCAAGTAAGAGCAAGAGTTAGAATCTAACTGTAATTTAATTTAATTAATTTCTTTTGTGTTTACATTCTTTCTTACAAGAAAATAATAGCCAGCAAGAAGCTGCAGAGAATAATTGTAGAATTATTTGGACAAAAAAAAATTGAATGAAAAACATCACAGGTTGTAGGGTCAGCCTATTTATAGATGCAGCCGGAGTGGTGGTTGTACAAATTTGAAGAAGCAATCGTATGAGAATTTTACCTATTAGGATCTCATTTCAGTTTGATTTTCAAATTTATATAAATTGTTTTAAGTTTGAATAGATTCGGACCTGTTGGACAGATATAAGACTGTACACTGGACAAATGAATTTAAACTGTACAGAATATGAACTGGATAGATTTAAATTAAATTGTACAGAATTTGAAGAGGTGCAAACAGATTTGAATTCAAAATTGAAGACATTTTATTTTACAAGATATATAATTAAATTCAAATGTTTTTGGCCCAAAAAGATAGGAATTGGTCCGGACAAGCCCAACCAAACCTCACACCACGCATCACGCCCAGCTTGCCAAGCCTAAGCCGAATCGGATGGGCTGACGGACGATGCAGCAACGTGTGGTTATTTTTTAGTCTAATAGGTCTAGCCCAATTTGTCCATAACCTCTCCCTTCTACAAATTTGGAATGTCCCTTGGGGCCCTTCCCAAGTTATAATTCCAAGTCTTATAAATCCACTCAAAACTTGTCTACCAAATCAATGTGGGACAAGCCTTAAACCAAACCTTTAGGAAATTTCACCAAAAACACCATTTCCATAGAGCTCTCTTGGCTTTAATTTCCCATTCACCCGATAATGGCTTTGAGCAACCAAATACACCATGTGAATCACAATGCGGCATAGAACGCGTTACCACTTAGACCCGCAAAATTCGACGCATGGGTCCCACCTAAAAATTAGACTAAAGTTTTGGAAATTTTTTCCAAAACTTGAAAACCATTTTTAACAATTCCCTACATAAATGGAATTTGATGACAACGGAAATGCAACAATATGCAGAAGTTGTCAAAAGAGTATAAATTGAAAATATCTTGAATCATGATAGGTAGCTTTCGGCCTTGAACCTTTCCTAGTGATAACTTATCAGACTTACTAGCTAACCAATGGACGTGATGCCTTAAATTGTTCAACCGTTTGTGTAAGCCAAGACAATAGATTTCACACAAAATATCTTCTGACATATCGTGGTTCTCACGGTTGTGTTCATTTTGGCTTTGAACGCTCTTGGTTTTCATGAGTGCTTCTAGAGAATGTTAGCCACTTCCTTCTCATAGAACCAGCCCCAGTTCAACACTCATATAGGTGATTCTTATTGTGAGTATCTCTTATACTCGTTTTGATTTTATGCCTAAGTAAGATATAAGTAATCATTAAAAGCAAAGCTTATCCTTAATCCCCTGCAGACAACACATGTTGCAGATATCACTCTTACCATAGGAATGGGTAGGGAATTTTAATCCCTTGGTGATTTCTTGCGAGTCACACACACAACTTAGTTATCCCTTTGAACTTAGTTCTTGGGATCTCCAGTCATATAAGTAGGGTTACCATTATGGTGACTTTTATGTAATAGATTTTAATCCCATCCCCTTCGATGAACCATACACTTTTTCTCCTGTCAAACCTTTTGTTAACAGATTCGTAATATTCTCTTTAGATTTTATATAATCTATTGAGATTATTTCGTTTGAGAGCAATTGCCTTATGGTATTATGTCGACGACGAATATGTCGTGACTTACCATTATACATATGATTATGTGCCCTGACTATTGCAGATTGACTATCACAATGAATGCAAATAGTTGGCACAGGTTTTGGCCACATTGGAATGTCTTCTAAGAAGTGACGAAGCCATTCTGCCTCTTCTCCTACTTTGTCTAAAGTAATGAAGTCTGATTCCATTGCGGATCGTGTGATGCATGTTTGTTTTATGGATTTTCGAGAAACAGCAGCGCCTCCCAAAGTAAAGACATATCCACTAGTGGATTTTGAATCTTTAGTATCCGATATCCAATTGGTATCACAATAACCTTCGAGTACTACTAGATATCGAGTAAAGTTCAAACCATGATCACGGGTAAATCTTAGATATCTAAGAACCTGAATGATCGTTTTCCAATGGTCTTCTCCGGGGTTACTAGTGTACCTACTCAATTTACTGACAACATAAGCTATATCAGGACGAGTACAATTCATTAGGTACATTAGGCTTCCAATGATTTGGGAGTATTTTAACTGAGACACTGCATCACCTTTATTTTCTGATGAATAAAGACTGATGTCTACAGGTGTTCTAGCTACATTCATATCATCCTTGATAAATTTACCAAGAATTTTCTCAATATAATGTGATTGAGATAATGCATATCCGTCGGATGTTTTAGTAATTTTCACTCCTAATATTACATCTGCGACTCCCATATCTTTCATATCAAATCTTTTGTTCAGCATTTGCTTAGTTGATTTGATCATATTTTGACTACTTTCAATAATAAGCATGTCATCTACATAATGACAAACTATGACATATCCTTGGTCAGTGTTTTTAACATAGACGTACTTGTCACATTCGTTTATCTTAAACCCATTAGTAAGCATAGCCTAATCAAAATTTTCAGGCCATTGCTTAGGTGCTTGTTTTAATCTATAAAGAGATTTTATAGCCGACAAACTTTTTTTTTTTCCCGGCACTACAAACCCTTCGGGTTGCTCCATATAGATCTCTTCATTTAGATTATCGTTTAAAAAAGCTGTCTTAATATCCATTTGATGTATCTTTAAATTATACAATGCTGCTATGGCAATAAGCATGTAGATGGATGTTATTCTTGTCACAGGAGAATATGTGTCAAAATAGTCCAGACATTCCTTTTGTCTGTAACCTTTTTGTCACGCCCCACTTTTTATTACTCGAAATCATTACCAAATTCATTAGTTTAATTCAGTATTAGAGATAACATGCGGAAAAACTCTTTGGTTCAAATGGAAATAAATAACGATTCTCTCATTCGTATGCAAATTATATACAACATGAGCACACTAAATAAATTGTCATTGGGCTTACATCATTAAAAACTCAAGAAGAAGGGTATAACCCTTTTACATAAATGGCATTCCGCCAACACAAAAGAGGCCCCATGGCCAACAAATAAGAAGATCCAAAACCTTGTAGCACATCCTGGCTATCACCTGAAAAAGATTCAACAGCGTGGGATGAACATATAGTCCAGTAGGGATCTCAACATGATCCCCAACAATAACAACTTACAGATAGCTATGATCATGAATGTTCAATCTCATACTAGAATAGTAATGTGACAGTTTATACAAAATATATATAAGTATGAACTTTTCTCAAAAACAGCCATTTCATTCAACGCTATAAGCGGTTCACCTTTCTTTCCTTTTCATTACCCATTTTTCCAAACTTTCATGACTATAACAGTTTTAGAAAAAAAAACAATTTCACCAAGCCCATTACTCTTCCCCCATTTTCCGTACTTAGAACAAAATGACCTTTTCTGAAAACATGTTCACAAATACCCTATTTTCCTTCACACTTTCCAAAATCTCAAAATGGCATTTTGGTTTGTTCCCAATACATTCATATCAATACATGCATGCCTTAAATAAAAAGGAAAAAACAAATCATCAACATGTATATAATCCACAAATGAGGCAACTCGGTCTTTCAAAACTGTAACCATCGCAACCCATAACATACTCAGATACACTGACGATAACAATTAAAACTCTGCTCTACCGGCTATATGCACAGTAAGCTAAGGATACGCCAAAGCGATAAAAGACTAGCAAAATTCTCCAGACACAAGCTGGAAGGTAATGGTACCTCGTCCACATTCTCCAGTCACAAGCTGGAAGGTAATGGTACCTCGTCCAAGTTCTCCAGGCGTTAGCTGGAAGGTAATGGTACCTCTGATTTTAAGCGCGGTATATAACACTAATTACCTCAATACAACAAAGCATAAATAACAAGTGTAATACATACACATAAACTATTCAATAATGTTTAACCAACACAAGTGTAACGCTGTCACGACCCAAACCCGGCCCTATGGGTTTAGCATCAGAATCGCCAAGAGATTACCGAAGGCCTCATCAACAAAGAATACGCTTAAACAGAGGGCTGGTGGAAGCCAATACAGTAAGTAACTAGTGTCCATTGAGCTGTGAAAATCAGATGCCAAAAACATTTTTATGCATTCATACGATAAGAAAGCAGCTATACAATCATATACAATCATTCACTACGGACCTAATCCCGTGAATATGATGCATAAAAACAATAGACAGCCTATACAATAGTACAAAACAAAGAAGGAGACCGATGGGGACACAAAACATCCCAAGCCATAGCATGGCAACTCGGAACCTCAAGGTGAGGCACATAGGTTGGCTTGACAAAACTGGGACCAACCCACGCTCCTAGCTCGGCCTGCCGAGAACCTACATATATATATATATAAACGGAGCTAAAGCCCGATGAATAACATAAAAGCGTAAAGAGGTTATGAATGAATGTCCTTACAAGAATGAAATCAGTTCATTAAACAAGATTTCATCTTTCAAAGATTTTCACCAATCACCATATGTGGTACATCCTTAGCCTATAAACAGTAGGTGCAAAAGGGCCTGGTCTTAACAGGTCCAAAAGTAATGATGGCCATCAATCAGGAAAAAGTATGGTTCCACAAGGAACCGACAAAGCTCATGAATAAGAATCCAATGCTAAGGATGTCACAATATAGTTGAATACAGACATACATTCATTCAAGAACAATATCGCTCAATAAACAATTGATTCAGATTCAAAAGATAACCATTTTGAACATATCTTTACACAATTGTTACTCACAGAGATTGGGCTAATAGCAGCTAGAGCGCGTCCCCGAGAGCCAACCCTAAACAATTAACAAATAGAACACACACTAAGTTTCACAGTCGGGAAGGATGATAATTAAATCCCTAAATTTCCTCGGTGTGGTTCTATGTCTAAATCCTCATTAAGATGCCTTAAACTAGGCCTAAGAATGCCTAGGATGGGATGAGGATGCAAAAATACAGTTGGAAGGCATTTTTCAAAAGTTGCTGAAAACAGGGGTCTCGCTCGAGCGAGCCTTCCTTCGCTCGAGCGAGGTTGCAAAATCAAAGGATTCGCTCGAGCGAACAATCCTTCGCTCGAGCGGTCTGATGAAACAATAAAAGTACTGGATGCGCGATTTTTACGCTCGAGCCACCAATCCTTCGCTCGAGCGAAGAAGCCAAATCTTGAATTTCCAGATTTGCCTCCCAAGCCCAAACCAAGCATTCTCAACTCAATTCTCGACCTCTTGGGCCCAAATTCTGGAAAATACATCCCAAAACAATGTATAACAAGTTTCAAAAGCCAATTTATGAATTCAAGCCCCAAAGGTGAGTCAATTAAATCCAACATTCAAACCCATTTTCATGAACAATCTTTAAACATGCAATGCATGAACTTTAAACCAAAATCAAGCTTCAAATCTTGCCCCATTGAGCTCCAATCTTTGAAAACAATGTGGAAACATGGACTATGATAAAAACATGGACATGCATGTATAATTCTCCAAGAATTTAACTTCAAAATATGCCAAAATGACCATGCATGCAACAATGGAGCTCTAATTCAACAATTATGAACAAAATCAAGACTCAAGTTCTCTATAACCATGATACATGCAAGATGGAGCTTAAAGATAACAAGAAGACAATGAATTCACTTACCTAAGTCTCAATTCAAGGTAAGGAAGCTAGATTATGCCAAGTTATACACCAATTCCAAGCAATTTCTACAAGATGAGCTTAATACTTCTCTTAACTCTCACTCTCCCTTGTTTCTCTTGTTTGGTCGGTTAGAATGTAAGGAATGGCTGATCAAATGTTTTGATTAGGTGATAAGGCTCTATTATAATTGTAAACAAAGGTCCACTATAGGTGGCAATTTGGTAAATAAGTCAATCTTGACAATTAACTCGTTTAAATCTAATTTAATCATTCCTGATCAATTTTCAGATAAATATACCATTAAAGCGCAAATATTCTACTGATCCCAAAACTCTAAACGGTTCCTAATTCGGCCGCCGATAAGGCCTTCGATTAACAGTTTAAACATATGAATTCAAACAGATAGTCAATCAATCAAACAGATGCAATATGCAATTTAATAGATAAACTTATTCAATTTCAATTTCGATTTCAATCGGTCCGGTCAGTACTTCAGTTAATTCAATTATCGGTCATTATCAGTTCAGTTTAACAGTAACTAGTAGCTAATTCAGCAGTTTATCGATAATCAGTACGAGGGTTGTTACAAACGCATACATCACAATTCAACACAACAATGTCATTCTCCACCGATGACCAAGGACAAAACCTCTAGATGCATGTATTCAGTACACCTAATAAAAGAGACTCAACTCTCAAGCAAACCTTAAACCCAACAACGACACTAGTACGATAGGTAAGGATAAAACCCCCAAATGTGTGTATTCAACACTCATGATACAATAGTTCAATTCTCAAATTTATTTTCCGAGACTCACATAGAGTTAACATTTCATTTCCCATTTTCAAGATCAACTTTCATAATTTTTTTTCAAGTCAACATGTTCCATCACTTATTCCAAAAACACTTTTCCCTTTTCACAAAACCAATTACATTCTCTTCATTTTACAAAATCAATTCCATGGATAATAAAGCCATAACCCAACTTGATTCAATACGTTCATTTCAAAATAACCCCAATACCATAATTAATCCCTTAACTGTTAACACCTTCTACACAACTCATTTTAACAATAGAAATTTACCAACATTGTTCAACCATAAACCCTTTTTATTTTACCAAATCAAAATATAATTTAGGGCTTTCTCTTCTTTCAACAATAACATGCTAATTTTACTCTCTAATTAGTCCAAACCACAGTCGATGATAACAAAACCATTCTCAAGCAACCAACCCTAGGTTCCCCTCATGATTTTCAAACAAATCCAACACGGATATGATTTTCATGCAATACAAAACTACCACATGACTATCTATAGACGAAGTATTGAAAAAGAACAAAGAAATCCCTACCTCAAATGGAGAGACCAAATGGAGAAAATGAAGGATTTCGAAAGTGCTCCAAACCCAATAATTTTCGAATCAAAATGAAGAGCAAGCCATTCCTTCCTCTTCCTCCCTTATGAAAATGCTTACTCTCACTCTAAACACTCTTAATCTAAACTCAAAATCTAAAAAAACAAATGGAGAGAGATATGGGAAGAATCATAGAAGTTGAGAGGTGAGCTCAATTTATAGGCAACCTTGATGTAGTTGGTATTGAAAGGTTGTTATTAAAGCCCATTAATTGGAAAATGAAAGGACAAGTTAGAATTAAATAAACACTAATTGAAATTAAATGAACACTAGTTGGAATATAAATGGACAAGTTTGTCATAAAATCCCACTAATGGAATATGAATGGATCATTAGTTGGAAAATGAATGGACACTAATTAGAATTGAATGAACCATTATGAAAATTTAATAGACACTAGTTGGAATTAAATGGACATCAACCCTTAGTTTCCAAACACAACCAACCTGTTTCAAACCTACCCAACATGACCCAAGACTCATATACAAAGAGTAAAGGACGGAAACGGGAATAAGACAACAACACATCCACGGAACCGAGTCCAGAATACAATTAAACAATGAAGGGAAAATCGAGATCGCTATACTTTTACTACAAGTCTTGCTTTATACTTGTCTATTGAACCATCTACTTTCGTTTTTCTCTTGAATATCCACTTATATCCAAGAGGTTTAGAACCACGTGGAAGATCCACCAATTCCCAAGTATGATTTTGCATAATGGATTTAATTTCATTTTTAACAGCCTCTTTTCACAAAGGTGCTTCAGGACCTATCACTGCTTCCTTAAAGCTTTGAGGTTCATTTTCTAACAGGTATGTCAAAAAATTTGGACCAAAGGATTTTGATGTTCTTACTCTCTTACTTCGTCTTGGTTCATCATCAGTTAAATCTTGTTGGTCGAGATCATTACTAGTCTCTTGTGTTTGATTGTCATTAGTCTCTTGACTTTGTGTACAATCATAAGTTCTTTTCTGTGAACTTAATTCCTGTCCTTTCTTGTAAGGAAAGACATGTTCAAAAAACACAGAATTCCTTGACTCTATAATAGTGTTTACATTTATATCAGGTATTTATGATTTATAAGTTAGAAACCAATATGCACTATTATTCTGAGCATAACCAATAAACACACAATCCACTGTTTTTGGTCCTATCTTTGTCTTTTTTGAAATAAGAACTTCAACTTTCGTCAAACACCACTACACTTTTAAATATTTATAGGAAGGTGGTCGACCTTTCCATAATTCATAAGGAGTACTGTTGGATTTCTTATGGGGTATTCTGTTAAGAACATAATTAGCAGACAATAGTACTTCCCCCCACAAGTTCTGCGGTAAGCCCGAACTTAATAACATGTCATTCATTATTTCTTTTAGGGTCTTATTCTTCCTTTTAGCAATTTCATTTCGCTGTGGAGAATAGGGTGCTGTAGTTTGGTGAATAATGTCATGTTGTGCACAAAATTCATTTAATGGTGCATCATATTCACCACCCCTATCACTTCTAACCATTTTACTGGTTTTACCAAGTTGATTTTCAACTTCAGTTTTGTAGAGTTTAAACATTTTTAAGGCTTTATCTTTGCTTCCAAGTATGTATACATAACAATATCTTGTGCAATCATCGATAAATTTTATGAAATACTTTTTACCTCATCTAGTTTGAACATATTTAAGATCACATACATCAGTATGAATTAATTGTAGAGGTTCGATTTTTCTTTCAACCGATTTAAATGGAGCCTTAGTTAGTTTCGCTTGTACACAAATCTCACATTTGTGATTAGGATCAATTTCAACTTTGGTATATAATACAACCAATTAATCTATGCAAAACATCAAAATTCACATGTCCTAATCTACTATGCCATAAATTCGACTCAAGAATATAAGCAAAAGATGTGTTATTCATATTCATAGCAAGTTTTGATACAACTGTCATTACATTCAATTTCAAGAGACCATCACTCATGTATCCCTTACCAACATACATACCACTCTTTGTTAATACAAATTTATTAGACTCAAATACAAGCCTAAAGCCATTTTTACTTAACAAAGAACCAAAAACTAAATTCTTCTGGATGTCTGGTACATGCAGTACGTTGTTGAGGGTAAGTTATTTCCCTGATGTCATCTTCAAGATCACTTTTTCTTGTCCAGCCACAGTAAAAGTAGAAGAATTTCCCATGAAAAGTTATTCACCGCTTGCAGCCTCATTGTAAGTTGTGAACATCTTCTTGTCCGCACATATGTGACAAGTTGCCCCAGTGTCAACCCACCATTCCTTGGGATTTCCAACCAAATTAGCCTCAGACACCACAGCAGAGAGATTGATGTCATTTACCCCGTCAGAGTTGTAATCTAAGTCTGTCACATTGGCTTGATTAATGGTCTTCTTGCTTATACTTCCATGATCCTTCTTAGGGCGCCCACAATCAGAAGCTCGATGTCCGGTCTTGCCATAATTATAGCATTTTCCTTTGAACTTCTTGTTGCCATTGTTGTCGCCTTGTTTAGGACCATCTCCAGTAAACTTCTTCTTTTTATTATGTGGTTTGTGCACTTGTTCAACCATATTAGCCTTAGACTCAATGAGATTTTTACCATTCCTCTTTTCATCCTTTCAGTTATCATTCTCAATTCTCAATCTTACAATCAATTCATCCATGGTCATCTCCTTATGTTTATGTTTTAAATAATTTTTGAAATCTTTCCAAACCAGTGGTAACTTTTCCACTAAAGCAACGACTGGGAAAGACTCGCTAAGAGACATACCTTCAGAATAAATATCATGCAAAATTATTTGAAAATTTTGAACTTGAGAAATTACCATTTGAGAGTCTACCATAACAAAGTCAAGAAATTTACCGACAACAAATTTTTTCATGTCGGCATCCTCTGTCTTTTATTTTTTCTCCAAAGAATCGTACAATTCTTTTGCTGTTTTCAGAAGGTTGTAAACATTATACAACATGTTGTCAAGGCCATTGAGGATGTAGTTTCTACACAGAAAATCAGAATGTTTCCAAGCATCTACAACGACAACAACTTGCCGATCACTTTCATCCTCTCTAAGTACTGGAGCCTCTTCATGGAGAAACTGGGCCAAATTTAGAGTTGTAAGATAGAACAACATTTTCTACTGCCATCTCTTAAACTCAGTACCATTAAATTTTTTCGGTTTTTCTCCATGATTTATCGGCACTTGAACGTGGTTCTGGATAGGGACCGGAGTCGTTGTAATGATCAGATTTGGAGTACTACTTTCCGCAACCATAATGTCTGATTATAAAAATCAAAAAAAACCAAAATACAAATTAATTTTTTAGTTACTAAAACCAGAAAATAAATTATAACAAAAAATAATTTTACTTTTCCTTGTTACTAAAACTAGAAAAATGAAATACCATAGTAATTTTCTGTAACACAAATTAATATTTTGCAATTATTTTTGTAAAAATCTGGAAAAACATATATTTTTTTTCCTTCTAAACTTTGGTCTAATTTTTAGGTGGGACCTGTGCGCTGAATTTCACTTGTCAATGTGGTAACGCGTTCTACGCCGTGTTGTGATTCACGTGGTATATTTGGTTGCTCAAAACCATTATCGAGTGAATGAAAAATTGAAGCCAAAGTGTGCTCCATGGAAATAGAGTTTTGGTGGAAAATCCTTAAAGGTTTGAATAAAGGCTTGTCCCACATTGATTTGGTGGGAAAGATTTTATGGGTTTATAAGGCATGGGATTGTAACTTGGGGTAGGCCCTAAGGGGCACGCAAGTTTTGTAGAGAGAGAGGTTATGGGCAAAATGGGCTAGACCTATTGGACCTAAAAATTACCACACGTGCACGCCGCCGTCCGGTTGGGCTTGGGCGCGAGTGCGTGGTATGAGGTTGAGTTGGGTTTGTCCGGCCTAATACTTATCTTTTTGGGCCAAAAACATATGAATTTTATTTTTTTAAAATTAAATTCTAATTTTTTGAATTTGAATTTTGGAATTTAAATTCAAAATTGGGTTCGGTTTTTTCCCACTCGGACAGAATTGAATCTGTTTAAATTTCAAAAAACTCGGTTGGAATTTTGTACAGGTTAATATCTGTCTGAATTCAAATTTGAACGCAAACAGTTCCAATTCAAACCTAACAGGTTAAGCACCTGTTCAAACAGATATGCTACCTGTTTAATTCAAACTAAAAGGGTACCACTACATTTATAAATAAGACATGTTCCTCATTTGTTTTTCACTCTAATTTTCGTCCAAAATTCTACTTTTGCTCTCTGTATATTTTGTTGCATTAACTACATTATTTTTTTGTGAGAAAGAGTGTAAACACAAAGTGTGTTCGTTGTGCGAATAAATTGTAGTGCTGCATTTATTCGTTGTTGATCATTTTATCTTAGGAGATAAACGTCCACATTCTGAATACACCGTGGAGAGAACGAATCTGTCTTAAGGACACAGTGTTAAACACTGGACTTGATTAAAAATTTGTTCAAGAAATTAGTCAAGTAAATTGTTAATTTATTTTTTAGTTTATTATTTTCTGTTTCAGATTTTTCATTTTGTTTTTGTAACAAAATAAAAGTCTATTTTTATTTATTTATTTTATTTTTAAGTTTGATTTTGTAATCAAATATTCTCCCTCATTTCCTTTATTTCTTTTGTTTGTTGTTAAGTACACAAACTTAATTTATTCGGAATACAGTGAAGATTGTCTAACAATCTTAAGACAGAATAATTTTTAGTGTCTTCATTGTATTTAATTTTCTGTGATTTCATAAAGTGATATTCTGATTGGAAAATACAAATAGTAGTAATATACTATTTGACAAATAGTAGTAATATACTATTTATTTTATTTGACAACTAGTAATAATATACTGGTGTCATTAACAATTGCAGAATATTAATTTGAGTTACAGAAAATTATTGTGACATTTTATTTTTCTAATTTTAGTAATAAGGAAAATAAAATTATTTCGTGTTATAATTTATTTTCTAGTTTTAGTAACTAGAAAATTAATTCGTGTTTTGGTTTTTTCTGATTTTTGTAATCAGACATTATGGTTGCTGAAAGTAGTACTCCAAATCCGATCGTTACAACAACTCTGGTCCCTATCCAGAACCATGTTCAAGTTCCGATAAATCATGGAGAAAAACGAAAAAAATTTAATGGTACTGAGTTTAAGAGATGGCAGCAGAAAATGCTATTCTATCTTATAACTCTAAATTTGGCCCGATTTCTCTGTGAAAGAGCTCCAGTACTTAGAGAGGATGAAAGTTGTCACGACCCAAACCCGGTACCCAAAGGCTCGGTGTCGTAACAAGATAAAAAATAAAATAATTCAAATAATTTTGTAGTCGCAGCGCAAGCGGATAAATTAAATAAAATAATTGGGTACCAACTGCTTATTTAAAAGGAAACAAAACATAGTCATTTGAACCTTATTGTATTACAAGAGTTCAAAACAAAACAGACAGAAATAAAAAAATAATAAAAAAAAAAGATTTAAAAATAAAAAAAAACAACACAGCGATTCATTTTCCATCTTGATCCCACTAAATCTCGTCACCTGAAAGGGTAACAGCTATAAGCACATAGCAGAGTGAGAAATATTATACTGTGAGCATAGGGGCACAAAATAGCCATGGATAGTTATTTAAGCTAAAACATTTACACAATTTGAGTTGAATACACAAATAAATTAAGTGGCAGAAACGGAAATAAATCACTATAACCACGGTACAGAACATGGGTCACTAAAGTGACAATCACTACAGGGGCCAATGGATCCATGACAAACAGGGGACCACAAAGTGGTCAAACGAGGGCCAATGGTTATTTAAGTCCCCCAAGACATGGGACTCCCGTGGTGGTACTTACAGAAAATAATTGTTTATAAGATTCATTGCCAAATAATCTCTAAATTTAAACAAACATATCCATGGGTTTAAATTTAAACAAATAAAGTTCAGAAAATAATCCCCGTAATTGAAATATTAACCTAACCATAAAACATAATTTATATCAAATAAATTGTGGTAACTCGAAACATTCGTAAAATATATTATGGTAATTTAAGACATGTAGAAAATATATTATAATAACTCAAGGTATAATAAAACTCACCGTAAGGTTGACTCTTATCTTTTAGTTTTGCTACTACAATTCCCCACCTTTCGGAGCTCACTAAATATACTAAGAACGTTTTTGTTTTCTTGTTGAAACTCAGTCCACTACTTCCCTATTTATAGGCAATAACTTGTATCATTCATCAGCATGTTTTGCTAGGTTTGGCCACTTGTTAAACATGTGTCCACTTGCTCTTCCCTATGACTAATACGTGGCAAGTTATTGAAACACTTAGTCACCATCCTATGCATTAGGATGGCAACAAATCACCCCCTTTTATTATTATTATTATTCAAAATTCAAATCTAAAGATGATGATTCCTTTTATGAGTCCTAAAATTACTTATGATTATAAGTTAGGTTCACATCTAAAAACCTCACTACCAAACTATAAAACATCACTTACCACATACTAAAATATTTAATATGTGGTGCCTCGCAAACAATTTAATTGATAACTTCCCAATTTCTTATTTATTATTTATTGATTTATTTATTTGTTTTTGAGTTCTATTTATTGAAATTTTAAAAGAAAAATTCGGGTGTCACAAAAGTGATCGGCAAGTTTTTACCACTGTAGATACTTGGAAATATTCTGATTTCCTGTGCAGAAACTACATTTTCAATGGCCTTGACAACATGCTGTATAATGTTTACAGTCCTCTGAAACTAGCAAAAGAATTGTGGGATTCTTTAGAAAAAAATACAAGACAGAGGATGTCGACACGAAGAAATTTGTTATTGGTAAATTTCTGGACTTTGTTATGGTAGACTCTCAAACGGTAATTTCTCAAGTTCAAAATTTTTAAATAATTTTGCATGATATTCATTCTGAAGGTATGTCTTTTAGCGAGTCTTTCCAAGTCGTTGCTTTAGTGGCAAGTTACCACCGGCTTGGAAAGATTTCCAAAATTATTTACAACATAAACTCAAGGAGATGACCATGGATGAATTGATTGTAAGATTGAGAATTGAGGAAGATAACTGAAAGGCTGAAAAGAGGAATGGTAAAAATCACGTTGAGTCTAAGGCTAATGTGGTTGAACAAGTGCACAAACCACCTAACAAAAAAAGGAAGTTTACTAGAAATGGTCCTAAACAAGGCGACAACAACGGCAATAAGAAGTTCAAAGGAAAATGTTATAACTGTGGCAAGACTGGACATTGAGCTTTTGATTGCCACCACCCTAAGAAGGATCGCGGAAGTACAAGTAAGAAGACCATCAATCAAGCCAATATGACAGAATTAGATTACATCTCTGATGGGGTAAATGACATCAATCTCTCTGCTATGGTATCTGAGACTAATTTGGTTGGAAATCCTAAGGAATGGTGGGTTGACACTGGGGTAACTCGTCACATATGTGCGGACAAGAAGATGTTCACTACCTACAATGAGGCTGCAAATGGTGAACAACTTTTCATGAGAAATTCTTCTACTTCTATTGTGGCTGGACAAGGAAAAGTGATCTTGAAGATGACATCAGGGAAATAACTTACCCTCAACAACGTACTGCATGTATCAGTCATTTAGAAGAATTTAGTTTCTGATTCTTTGTTAAGTAAAAATGGCTTTAGGCTTGTATTTGAGTCTGATAAATTTGTATTAACAAAGAGTGGTATGTATGTTGGTAAGGGATACATGAGTGATGGTCTCTTTAAATTGAATGTAATGACGGTTGTATTAAAACTTGTTATGAATAAGAATAACACATTTTTTGCTTATATTCTTGAGTCGAATTTATAGATGGTAGATTAGGACATGTGAATTTTGATACTTTGCGTAGACTAATTGGTTTGGATTATATACCAAAGTTTGAAATTGATCCTAATCACAAATGTGAGATTTGTGTAGAAGCAAAACTAACTAAGGCTCTATTTAAATCGGTTGAAAGAAAAATCGAACCTCTAGAATTAATTCATACTGATGTATGTGAGCTTAAATATATTCAAACTAGAGGAGGCAAAAAGTATTTCATAACATTTATCGATGAATGCACAAGATATTATGTTTATTTACTTAGAAGTAAAGATGAAACCTTAGAAATATTTAAACTCTACAAAACTGAAATTAAAAATCAACTTGGTAAAACTATTAAAATGGTTAGAAGTGATAGGGGTGGTGAATATGATGCACAATTAAATGAATTTTGTACACAACATGACATTATTCACCAAACTATAGCACCCTATTCTCCACAGCGAAATGGAATTGCTGAAAGGAAAAATAGAACCCTAAAAGAAATGATGAATGCCATGTTATTAAGTTCAGGCTTACCGCAGAACTTGTGGGGGGAAGGAATATTGTCTGCTAATTATGTTCTTAACAGAATACCCCACAAGAAATCCAACAGCACTCCTTATGAATTATGGAAATGTCGACCACCTTCCTATAAATACTTAAAAGTGTAGTGGTGTTGGGCAAACGTTGAAGTTCCTGTTCCAAAAAAGACAAAGATAGGCTCAAAAACAGTGGACTGTGTATTTATTGGTTATGCTCAGAATAATAGTGCATATCGGTTTCTGACTTATAAATCAGAAATACCTGATATAAATGTGAACACTATTATAGAGTCAAGGAATGCTGTGTTTTTTGAATATGTCTTTCCTTACAAGAAAGGACAGGAATTAAGTTCACAGAAAAGAACTTATGATTGTACACAAAGTCAAGAGACTAATGACAATCAAATACAAGAGACTAGTAATGATCTCGACCAACAGGATTTAACTAATGATGAACCAAGACGAAGTAAGAGAGTAAGAACATCAAAATCCTTTGGTCCAGATTTTCTGACGTACCTGTTAGAAAATGAACCTCAAAGCTTTAAGGAAGCAATGATAGGTCCTGAAGCACCTTTGTGGAAAGAGGATGTTAAAAATGAAATTGAATCCATTATGCAAAATCATACTTGGGAATTAGTGGATCTTCCACCTGGTTCTAAACCTCTTGGATATAAGTGGATATTCAAGAGAAAAATGAAAGCAGATGTTCAATAGACAAGTATAAAGCAAGACTTGTAGTAAAAGGTTACAGACAAAAGGAAGGTCCGAACTATTTTGACACATATTCTCCTGTGACAAGAATAACGTCCATCCGCATACTTATTGCCATAGCAACGTTGTATAATTTAGAAATACATCAAATGGATGTTAAGACAACTTTCTTAAACGGTGATCTAAATGAAGAGATCTATATGGAGCAACGTCGAAGGGTTTGTAGTGTCGGGGCAAGAAAAGAAAGTTTGTCGGCTGTAAAATCTCTTTATGGATTAAAACAAGCACCTAAGCAATGGCATGAAAAATTTGATCATGCAATGCTTACTAATGGGTTTAAGATAAACGAATGTGACAAGTGCGTCTATGTTAAAAACACTGACCAAGGATATGTCATAGTTTGTCTTTATGTGGATGACATGCTTATCATTGGAAGTAGTCAAAACATGATCAAATCAACTAAGCAAATGCTGAACAAAAGATTTGATATGAAAGATATGGGGGTCGCAGATGTTATATTAGGAATGAAAATTACTTAAACATCTGATGGATATGCATTATCTCAATCACATAATATTGAGAAAATTCTTGGTAAATTTATCAAGGATGATATGAATGTAGCTAGAACACCTGTAGACATCAGTCATTATTTATCAAAAAATAAAGGCGATGCAGTGTCTCAGTTAAAATACTCCAAAATCATTGGAAGCCTAATGTACCTAATGAATTGTACTCGTCCTAACATAACTTATGCAATCAGTAAATTGAGTAGATACACTAGTAACCCCAGAGAAAACCATTGGAAAGCGATCATTTGGGTTCTTAAATATCTAAGATTTACCTGTGATCATGGTTCGAACTTTACACAATATCCAGCAGTACTCGAAGGTTATTGTGATGCCAATTGGATATCGGATACTAAATATTCAAAATCCACTGGTGGATATGTCTTTACTTTGGGAGGCGTTGCTATTTCTTGGAAATCCACGAAACAAACATGTATCGCACGATCCACAATGGAATCTAAGTTCATTGCTTTAGACAAAGTAGGAGAAAAAGTAGAATGGCTTCGTCACTTCTTAAAAGACATTCCAATGTGGCCAAAACCTGTGTTAGCTATCTACATTCATTGTAATAGTCAATCTACAATAGGCAGGGCACATAATCATATGTATAATGATAAGTCACGACATATTCGTCGTCGACATAATACCGTAAGGCAATTGCTCTCACATGGAATAATCTCAATAGATTATATAAAATCTAAAGAGAATATTGCGGATCCGTTAACAAAAGGTTTGACAAAAAAAAAGTGTATAGTTCATCGAAAGAGATGAGATTAAAGCCTATTACATAAGAGTCATCATAATGGTAACCCTACTTATATGACTGGAGATCCCAAGAACTAAGTTCAAAGGGACAACTAAGTTATGTGTGGCTCGCCAGAAATCACCAAGGGATTAAAATTCCCTACCCATTCCCATGGTGAGTGTGATATCTGTAACATGTGTTGTATGTAGGGGTCTAAGGATAAGCTTTGCTTTTAATGATTACTTATATCTTGATTTAGGCATAAAATCAAGATGAGTATAAAGAGATAATCACAATAAGAATCACCTATATGAATGCCGAACTGGGGCCGGTTCTATGAGAATGAAGAGGCTAAATTTTATAGAAGCACTCATGAAAACCAAGAGCGTTCAAGACCAAAATGAACACAATCGTGAGAACCACGATGTGTCAGAAGATATTTTGTGTGAAATCTATTGTCTTGGCTTACACAAACGGCTGAACAATTCAAGGCATCGCGTCCATTGGTTAACTAGTAAGTCCGATAGGTTATTATTACGGAAGGTTCAAAGCCAAAACCTACATATCCTGATGCAAGACATTTTTGATTTATACTCTTTCAAAAAATTTTGCATATTGTTGCATTTCAGTTGTCATCAAATTCCATTCATGTGGGGGATTGTTAGAAATGGTTTTTGAAAAAATTTGGAAAAACAGATTTTTTTTTCTTCTAAACTTCGGTCTAATTTTTAGGTGGGACTTATGCACCGAATTTCGTGGGTCAAGATGGTAACGCGTTCTATGCCGTGTTGTGATTCACGTGGTATATTTGGTTGCTCAAAACCATTATCGGGTGAATGGGAAATTGAAGCCAAAGTGTGCTCCATGAAAATGGAGTTTTGTTAGAAAATCTTTAAAGGTTTGAATAAAGGCTTGTCCCACATTGGTTTGGTGGGAAAGATTTTATGGGTTTATAAGGCATGGGATTGGAACTTGGGGTAGACCCTAAGGGGCACCCAAGTTTTGTAGAGAGAGGTTATGGGCAAAATGGCTAGACCCATTGGATCCAAAAATTACTAATTTTTTGAATTTGAATTTCGAAAATTAAATTCAAAATTGGGTGCTGTTTTTCCCCACCTGGACAGAATTGAATTTGTTTAAATTTAAAAAAATCCAGTTGGAATTTTTTACAGGTTGATATCTTTCCAAATTTAAATTTAAACCCAAACAGTTCCAATTCAAACCCAACAATTAAGTACCTGTTCAAACAGGTATGCTACCTGTTTCATTCAAACTAAAAGGATACCAATGCATCTATAAATAAGACAGTTCCCTCATTTGTTTTTCACTCTAATTTTTGTCCAAAATTCTGCTTTTGCTCTCTGCATATTTTGCTGCATTAACTATATTATTTTCTTTTGAGAAAGAGTGTAAACACAAAGTGTGTTTGTTGTGCGAATAAATTGTAATGCTGCATTTATTCGTTGTTGATCATTTTATCCTGGGAGATAGACGTCTATATTCTGAAAGCACCGTGGAGAGAATGAATCTGTCTTAAGGACACAGTGTTAAAAACTTGACTTGATCAAAAATTTGTTCAAGAAATTAATCGAGTAAGTTGTTAATTTATTTTCTGTTTCAGATTTTTCATTTTGTTTTTGTAACAAAATAAAAATCTATTTTTATTTATTTATTTTATTTTCAAGTTTGATTTTTGTAATCAAACATTCTCCCTCATTTCCTTTATTTCTTTTGTTTGTTGTTAAGTACACAAACTTAATTTATTCGGAATACAGTGAAGAGTATTAATGACACCAGTATATTATTACTAGTTGTCAAAGAAAATAAACAGTATATTACTACTATTTATTAAATAGTATATTACTACTATTTGTATTTTCCAACCAAAATATCACTTTGTGAAAACACGGAAAAATAAATACAATGAAGACACCAAAAATAATCTGTCTTAAGATTGTTGGAAAATCTTCACTGTATTTAATGAAATAAATTTTGTTTGTGTACTAAATAACAAACGGAATACAAAAGAAATATAGAAAATGAGAGAGATTGTTTGATTAAAAAAATCAAACTAATAAATAAAAATAAATAAATAAAAGTAGATTTTTTATTTTGTTACAAAAACAAAATCAAAATTTGATTTAAATGAATAATAATAAATAGAAAATAAATTAACAATTTACTTGATTAATTTCTTGAACAAACTTTTGATCAAGTCCAGTGTTAAACACTGTGTCCTTAAGACATATTTGTCCTCTCCACGGTGCTTTCAGATTTGCGGACTTCTATCTCTCAGGATAAAATGATCAACAACTAATAAATGCAGTACTACAATTTATTCGCACAACGAACACACTTGTGTTTACACTCTTTCTCACAAGAAAATAATGCAACAAAATGTAGAGAACAATTGTAGAATTATTTGGACGAAAAAAAAAAATTGAATGAAAACATCAAATGCGAGCTGCCTATTTATAGATGAAGTGGTCGCTGTACAGATTTGAATGAACAGGTATGATACATGTTTGGACAAATCTGGTATGATACCTGTACGAAAAGTCTCATTCGTGGCATCATAAGTTAGTGCACCATTTGTCCATAACTTATTCAACTCATCCACCAATGGTCGCACGCAAACGTCAATATCATTCCCTGGTTGCGATTCTCTAAGAATAAGTAATGATATCAAACAAAATGGATCCTTCATAACCAACCAAGGTGGCAAGTTGTATGGAATGAGTATGACAAGCCACGAACTGTAAGAGTTGTTCATGTTCCCAAAAGGGTTAAACCCATCAATGGCCAACCCTAGCCTCACATTTCGAGGCTCCAAGGCAAACTCGAGATGTTGTGCATCGAATTCCTTCTACTCATGACTGTCAGCGGGATGCCTCAATATCTCATCGTCCACTCGTTTGTCTTTGTACCATCTCATGTCCTCAGCCCTCTTCCTTGACATGTACAATCTTTTCAACCTTGGTGTCAAAGGAAAGTATCGCAATACGGTATGGGGGATCTTCTTACCCCTTCCACAATTGATCTTGTATCTAGATGTCTTACAATTCGAACATTTATCTAGTGTTGCATTCTCCTTCCAAAATAATACACAATCATTTATGCAAGCATCAATGAGCTCATATGACAAGCCCAAGTCTCGTAATATTTTCTTAGCTTCATAAGTTGACTTTGGAACCAAATTTTCTTTCGGTAATAGTCTACTTAAAAACTCTAGCATCATATCAACTGACTTATTGCTCCAATGATTTGTTACCTTCATATTAAGCACCTCGATCACAAACTTCAACAAAGTATAATTTGTACAATTTGGGAACACCTCACGCTTGACATCAGTCAACAATTGATCAAAAGTTCTCACTTCCTCCCCTTGGGTTGTATCAGTCGATTTCCTTCTTATTCGATCTTCTACTAAGGCTTCAATACCACCTAATATTTCATCACCATCAAGTTGCATCTCATCATCATGGTAAGCCTCGTTTGAAACACGGGGTTCCTCGTGCTGGTGCCATGTAGTGTAAGTTTGCATAATCCCATATTAGAGCAAATGAATTTCCACATTTTGAAGATTTTGTCTATAAACATTCACACACTTTATACACGGGCACAAAATATTACCATTCTGGTCTAATACCCCCATTGCAAATTGAAAAAATAATTTGACCCCATCATTATATGGTTTACTCATCCTTCCATCAACCATCCTACCTAGGGCAATCCAACTTTTATCCATGTCTGATCACAAATGAAAGATTAAGAACAATATAGTATAATGTAGACTTGTGTGTTTATGAACTAATTAAATTAAAAAATTCAATAAGAGGTTCACCAATTATATGTCCACATCTTTAATGAAGATTCTTATACAAGTTTTAAGGTTATGTGCAAGTAAGGAATAAAAACTAACAAAAATGGTCATTATTAATTTTAACACATCTTACCAAAAAAAGATCATTAACAAATCAACAAAAATCACCACATGTATACGCATCTTTAATATTTTTTTTTGTTTAAAAGAAATCAACAAAAAGTGAAATTTAATTCAATTGTAAAGAGTTCACAACTTATTCTTATAAACGTATACACCAGCCAATTATATAAAATTTTATTGATCCCTACTCGAATAGAAATGAACCTGCGTTGGCAACTAAGTGTAATGATCTTGCACAGAGTCTATAGAGAGACATATCTCTAACTATCAAGAAGACAAATCAGGATATTGCAATGCAAATTACCGTGCTACCAAGTCCTATTTCACAACTAGTAAGAAGCACAATACTTAATTCATAAGTTATGGAGTCTCTCCCACCAAGAAATAATAATAACTGGAAGCCCAATTCCTCCATCTTGTAATCATTTTGACACAGGAAACAATTTTCAACCAATCCAGACATGCATATCTTTTTGCAATCTTCAGGATTTCACAAATGGAATATAGGGAAGAAAACCAATTGACAGCAATACATGTATATTTATATGCAACCACAAGGATTTGCAAATAACCACTTAAGCTCTCTAAAGAATTGAGTAGTCAAAATTACTACATAAGAAAAAATGTCTATAGAAATCTGCTTCAATAAAGGAATGAAGATGATGTTTACTTCATCTGTGAAATAACAATCTCTATAGAGTAAGAAAATTATTATAGTTAGAATCTAATTCAACAACAAACGCAAGCATTATATATCAAAGCTAGATGTAGAAATTGATGATAAAAAACATTAAAATATAAAGAGGGAAACAAGAGATTTAGAAAGGGAGGAATAGACTACTTCAACCAAATCCATTTTTTGCAATCAACTCCAAATTAAATTAAACAAATCATAACAACCCTAGAGCAAGATTCAGAAAGGGGGAGAGAAAGAGGGAGAGAGAGCGACCGAGGTAGACAGAGCGAGAAATAATGAGAAAGATAGACCGCGAGTGAGAGAGAGACAGACCGAGAGTGAGAGAGTACCTGTGAGAATGCGACGGTGGTGGTGGCAAGCGGCGTTGGTGGTCTGCGCTAAGGTAGGGTGATGTAGGGTGAGGTTTGGTGGTCGAATATCTGTGTGAGAAGAAGAAAAATTCTATAAGGCGCCAATATATTAATTTCCCTCTAAAATATTTAGCAACTAAACCATTTATTGGTGACAAAATTATTTCCTCACTAAAGATGAAAATATTGGCCACGAAAATAGTTTCCTTACTAAATGATATTAAAATATTTAATATTATTGGTGACAAAAATATATTCGTCATTTATAATTTTATAATTGGTGACCAATTTTTTCCTCACCAAAAGTCTCAAAATTTTGGCACCCTCCGAAAAAAATAGTAGGAAAATCTTTGGCGCCAAAAAATAAAATAAAAAAATATTGACGAAAAATAATTTCGTCATCTAATTTTTTTATTATGTATGTAGATTAGTGATGAAATTTTGTTTTTGTCTCTAAAAATGGTACATTTGGAGATGAAATATTATTTTCGTCATTAAAAGGTACGCATTTCGTGACAAAATTTATTTCTGTCATCAGTTTTCATCTTTAAAGACATTTTTTGTTGTAGTGCACCGTCGTAGGTTTTGTTAGGGTTTTGGAAGAGAGACTTTTTAGGGTGTAGGGGGTGCATTTGAATGGGTGAAATATTTTTACAATGATTATTTTGGTATTATTTGAGGGCAGTTTAGAAATTTTCAAGGTTTTAAAATTTATGAGTAAAAGTCCAAAGAAATGGAAGATTTAAAATAATTCATGGAATATTAATAACAGTACTCTTTTTAAATTATTAATAAAAAAAGCATTAAGTATTACGGAAAATAAAAAAATTTTAAAAATAATAATTCATTCAAACAATTCTTTTTTCCCGAACCATTTTTGTTTCGAAAAAGGGTCAATGTCCCATAAATCCTAACAGATAGACTTTGTACACTAACTAGTCCGACATTTATTTAAGTAAACGCACAGGTACACTATGTTAATCGACACATTTGTCATTGGTTGTGATATTTTTACGAGCCGTTTTCGTACTTAAGAGTTAAGTATCATGATGGTCAATAATTGAAATTATTTATAGTCAATTATTGACTAAATAAATAAATGTAAGTGAAAATGATATTTAAGTGAGAGTACTAAAATAATCATTAGAACTTCTATTTTTTTATAACAAAATTTAATGAATAAAAAAGCCGATATTTATATATGGAAAATAGAATTATAAATACTATAAAAGTATTATGTGTGTCTATTCCGCAGCCCCGTGTCTAATACTCTTCAAAAACTATTTTTGAATTGCATTGTTTCCTGAAAATTGGTAAAAAACTATAAGCACATGGCAGAGTGAGAAATATTATATTGAGAGCATAATTACCATGGATAAGCTTTAGGCTTAAAATAGATAAAATAGAATACTTTTCTATTAGAGTAAATAAGTTGTTCATATTATAACAGAAATCCATTTCAAAAATCATATGATATTATATGAAAATATATAACTATAACCATGATGTAGAACAGAATAGAGGTCAATGGATTCATGACAATACGGAGGTACGGATTCAAGAGGTGGCTCGTACGGATTATAGAGGTAGCTCCCACAATAATGTAGTACTTATCTCCGCATAGAACAGATGTCAATAAATCCATGACAACAGAGGGCTACAGATTGACCAAACAGAGGTCAATGGTTATTTAAATCCCTCACGATATGAGACTCTCGTGGTGGCCCTTACCAAAAATAAATATTAATATAATCATTGTCAAATTATTATTAAAAGTTAAATAAACATATCCATGGTTTTCAATTTAAGCAAATATAGTTTAGAAAATAATCAACGTAATCGAAATATTAATATAATCTATAAAACACAAATTGCGTAAAATAAATTATGATAACTCAAAACATATGTAAAATATATTTTGGTGACTGAAAATATAATATAACTCACTTTAAAATTAATATCTCATTCTTTCTTTCCATTATCAAAGATCTTATTGACTTTCAATATTTTCTTCCCCTTTCTTTATTTGTTTCCCTTCCCCACATCCTAAGCAAATCCCCCCTTTATATAGAAAGGCAACCGTGGGCACCAAACCACACGGCTACCCACGCATCTCATCCCTATTCCTTAGCCATTAATTCATTAATTCTTACTTATCTTTCATGTTTATCTAAAATGCTTCACTTTAGGTTCAATTTTATTTTGGTCCAAATCTTAAATTAATTATATACTCCTTTTTTTTTCCCGATAATATATAATCCCTAATTTAATTACACTTTATCTCATACATCCATAACATTCAATATTTTATTTTACTCTTACAGAATATTTAATTAAACATCTAGGATTTTTCTCATTTATAATTAAATAATACTAATATAAAATTTAAAGGACAACTTAAATTTTCGGGTTATTATAAATATGGACAAAATAAACATTCCATGAGAGATATAAGAAAAATTAAAAAAATTAATCAATCCGATTAAATTACACCAACTTAACTATATTTAGTCTTTTTTTTTTTAAAATAAGAATTCGTCTATGTGATTTTTTAATTTATTTTTTTTGTCGATTTTTGGTTCGGTGTTAGTTTAAGCATCTTTTACACTATACTAAACCGAAATCGGCCACTTCAATATATATTGTATTTAAAATATATCTATAATCTAGTAATATAATGATATTAATAAATTATTAACTTTAATTAATTAACTTTGTCATCTCTATAACCTACGTTTGTAAACTCTTATTATATGTAATCTTAACTTTAACTCTTTATTCTTAAAGTCTTAGTATTTTTTAACTTTTTTTGCTTGTATTTTTGTTAATCTAGGAATTGAAAATTATTTTTAAATGGATGGATTGGATATGTTTGAAATGATGTATAAATAAATAATTTTATATTTTTATATAGATTATTAATTATACTAAAAAGTGACTCAAGTTTAAAAAGTCCTAAATTGATTAAACCGCATCGAATCGATCGAACCGATTAAAAAACTTTGGTTCGGTTTGGTTCAGTTTGATAAAACAATTTATATCAATACTCAAAATAATAAAATCGACATTATCGATTCAGTAAATTTTTTTATCAAAATATTTACTGTACCGAATCGATTTGATCCTTACATTTTAATTATTTCCGCTCTAGGTTACATTTAAAAATACACATTCAATACTAATGTGGGATCACAATCTGCGAAATTGTAGGATTTGCGAAAACAACGTGAACGTTGCTTGGGAATGTCAAATACCATTTATATTTTGATTTTATCGATTGCACCAAAATCACCCCATAATCGGGAAGATGGTATAATTGTCCAAATCGTTGAACCCATCGTTGTCCCATTCAATTTGAATGATAAATTGGGTCACCGGTGACGCAGGGTGCCACACCGGTATTGGCCATTAAGTTGCTACAAGTAGTATAAGTTCCTCCACCCGTTGTTACTATCAATTTATGCATCTAAAAAGTAGAGTTTTGTCCTTGATTTAAGTACTGTTGTGCTGATTTTTGTGTTGGTGTCACACATATGATGACTATATTAGATTTTGGTTAGGGTTCGTGATTTTGCAATCTATTCTGTGTAACTGAAATTGTCTTCGTGTGATGGATGATGTGAACGTGTTTGTTGGTTAATTTGTGGACTATGATGAAAATGGTACTGTGGGGTTTGTCCCTGGGTGGATATTAGTTGTAGTAGATGTTGTGTTGGTGGATTGGATTTATTTTATGGAGTGACATGTGAGTTATGTCACTTGCATGGAGAATATATATAATTTTTTTAATTGAATGAGACATATAAAAGTGATTTCATTTTATATAACAAAAGTCAAAAGTACATTTTATTAGGAAGACTCTAAATATCGGCCAATTAATATTGATATATGGTACTGACGTCATTATTTATTAATATATCAACTAGACCGATATTTGACCATATCACCATACATTTACTCTAACCTGCTAAGAGAACATGCCCAAAGACCAAAATACATATATAGAACTAAAAACAGACAACACCAACAGACAAACTTCCAAATTTCAATTCAACCTAGCAGTCCTTTGGGGTGGTAGTGGTTTTCTTTGGATCATCTTTCTTCCCCAAAGCAGTCTCTTTTGCACCTTGCGCCATGCTCACTGCTTGCTCCCTTGTCTTCTCCGCCATCTCCGCCGCCTTCTCCTTTGTGGCCTGGGCGGCCGCCGCAGCCTTCTCCTGGGTGGACTGGGCCATTTCTGACGCTTTTTCTTTGGTGACACCTGTCTTCACCTATTATATGATAATGTAAACAAATTTAAAAAATTAATTATTTAGAAATTAAAGAAAAAATTATTTCCGTTTTCTGATTATTGAGACTTTTTTTGGAAGAGCATATAAATGGTAAAAAACATATTAATATCAATTATAATTTACTGCTCCTTCCATCCCATTTTATTAGTCACATTATTCTATTTTTGATTGTCTCAAAATATATGTTTATTTTCAAAAGTCAAAACTTTAAATCTAATCCTTTTAAAAATTTTCCCTTATATAAAATGAATTAAAAATGAGAATAGAAGAGCATTTTTTAAATTAATGTTTTAAAATTTAAATTCAAGTGTAATAATTACTTATCTACTTCAAAAGTTGAAATTTTTCAAAAGGAATCATCAAAGTGTAAAAAATAAAAATTCTCTATATATCAATTTTTAAAACCTTAATAACAATAAAGGGCTCAAGATTTTTGAAACCATTAGACAAATATTAAAATGAGATCTTATTTAATATAATTTTTGAAAAATTAGGCCATTCAATAATAAAAATTTAAAAGTTTTTTATAAGCCTTAGTTGACCATCTAAGTGTGGCCTTGTAGTTGAGTCACTTCAACATGTCCATTAAGCTAAATAGAAAAACCTAAAACAAGTCCAATTAATACCACAACACAATATTTACAGTTCTTTGAAGACCAGTAAAACCACACATTCAAAAAAATTCTTCAAAATTTAACATGGACTAGATTTGTTAGAGAAGTTTGCCACAAATACATCTACACATTTTCTAGACAACTTTCCTCGTTAATGACAAGTTGCCAAGTGATAAAAAATTAATAAGCAAGAAAGACTAATTAAACATAAAGTAATAGACTTTAACTATACAAAAAGTATTCAAAATTATGATTCGAATTTATTTTACATATAAATTTTATGCTATACAAATTCAATCTTGAAATAAATTTGAGATAGTTAAATGGGTTTCATAACATGTTCTTAAACATTTCATTTCAGTGAATTTGTAGGGAAATATTTTCAAATTAATGGTAAATTTTATATATATTAAAAAGTAAAAACATAAATTTTTTCATTATTTAGTGAATAATTTAAAAAAGAAAAATCTCTGAAATGTAATTGTCCCTTAAATAAATGTCATGATTATTACCTCAGCTTGGCACTTGGTTTTGTCAACTGTGGATGCCATTTTTCAAGTAGTGTTTGTAGTGATAGTAATTAGGAGTATTTGCCTTGCTCTAAACTGTGAGTGAGTGGTAAGAGATCACTCATTTTTTTATTTGTAGGCGTTACAAATGAGCCTCTGATCGACACGTGTCCATCAGTCTGACAAATCTACAGGGCACGTGTCCTTAGATGGTATGGACTCGTTTGGTTTTTAGATTACTTTTTTAAAGGTTCGGAACGATGTCGGTCTCCATTGGGAGGTAAGATCTTCCAAAAGTGAATTTCTAGAGTGATTTCTTACAGTGCTCTGTGAATGACCGACATGTATTCCGTTCAGTGTTTAAGGGTTGAGATGTAACTTCATCCAACCTAGAGTAATTTCAAAAAATAAAAAAAGAAAATGAGTGAGACTCTTTGTTTGGAGACCTTCACAACTTTCAAAGTAATCTATATCTCTCATGATGTGTGGGATCTATTCATGTATATTTAAGGCTCCACATCATAAGTGATGTGGATCATTATAAGGGTTGTGGGATCTTCAAAAAAGAAAATCTCTATCATTGTTGAAATAAATAAAAAAAAATTCAGATTTCAATTTTTTGAAGTCGTTCCTATTCATGTGAAGCATTAGAGAGAGAGAGAGAGAAAAAGAGCAAGAAGGAATTAGAGAATGAGAGAAGAGGAGGACATCGCCGTCCTGCCCCGCCCCGCCCCTTCCCATCCCGACGCACTGCCTCCTATGTTGATGCCATTAGTTCTTTCCTTGTTAATTCCAGGAAGAAGAAGACAACAAAATTGTCATCAACATTCCATGAATAGTGTTCATCCTTGAGAAAAAAATTGCAGACTACAACATTTTTAGCAACATTTCTGCAAAATTGAAGCAACATTTTCAGCAATATTTCAACAAAAATTCTAGCAAAATTTCAACAACATTTCAACAAAAAATTCAGCAACATTTTAGCAACATTTGTGCAAAATTTTAGCAACATTTCAACAACATTTTAGCTGCATTGTTATTTCTGTAAGAGGGGCTAATTTGAGCCCACTAAATTATATAGGCCCAATAGCCCAAGATTAGTGGGCCCGAATTTATTGCAAGTCCAAGATTGGTGGGTCCGAATTTATCACCGTCAAACAGGCTGAATGGCTCTAAGCCTCGAAAGGGTTCGGATCCACAAACCTAGAGACTTACTCAGGCCCAGACTCGAAAGGGTATTAAGCAAGCCTAGAGATCCGAGGCACTCGGACTCGAAAGGGTTCGGATCCACGAACTTAGAGACTTACTCGAGCCTAGACTAGAAAGGGTATTAAGCAAGCCTAAAGATCCGAGACACTTAGGCTCGAAAGGGTTCGGATCCACGAACCTAGAGGTCTGAAGCACTTGGCTTCGAACGGATTCAGACGCAATCTAGAAGTCGCTCCGTTAATGAGTCCTAGAACACTTGTGGGCTTGGAGCTTTCCGGGATCTACGTACCAAAACCATGGGCGTAATGGAGTCCGAACAAAGGACCCGATCCCGAGGACGGTGAGTGGAGATAAATTCACTCTTCGGTTAAACTAGCCTATACCCGGGTCGAGGTTGCACGATCTAGGGGGTCCCTGAGACTTGGCAATATTTGCGGCAGGACGTTCTCTTGAACTACCCCTGACCCTTTGGGATGATTGGGAATCATTGGTTAGGTGTGGCTAAGAAGAAGGGTTCGCCGAGGGGTTGATCTCCTCTTCGGGGTTTTTCTCATCCTCGGAGAGGTCACCTCCTCGGACAAGGTGGTTAGAGAGAATATTCCCTATGTGCCTTGCACATGGGCTCCATCCTACATCATGAGGTGCCTATAAATAGCACCCACCCATAGCTTTACAAGGGATGGATTTTGGAGATTTAACTCTTGGGAAAGAACTAATTTCCCTTTTCCATTATCAACCTTGAGAGTGAAAGTGGAAGATCCATGAGAGAGCCTTGCCATTATTCTCTCTCTAGCCATTTTGCCTTCTTCTTCACCCAATCTCTTATCTCCATCATCTCCTTTACTCTTGTGTTCTTGAGTTGAGACTATTGAAGAATCTAAGCCTCTCATAATCTTCTAGAGAATTCGAAGTTGTTCTTCAAGGATCTTCGAAGATCTTCGAATTTTCCAACAACTTTCCTGAACCCTTTCATACAATTTCAAAACAAAAGAAATACAACTAAATCTTCATCCCAATCAACACATTCAACAACCAACAAACTTGAATTACCATTAACATTATAAAAAAAAATCTGAAATTTTCAAATAAAAATCCAAATATTGGAAAAATTTTGGAGGAGTACAAACTTGTATTTTTCTTCAATCGGTTGCGGCAGGGTGTCGGCAATGGCAGGGTGTCGACGGCGGTAGGATGACGGCGGCAACAGGGTGTCGGGAGGCAAGATTGGAGTGTCGTCTCTCTCTTCTTCTCTCTTTCTCTCTTACTCTACTTTGTATATCTATTGCGTGTACAAGGCGGTTGTGAGGGAATTTTGAAATATATATTTTTTTTTTTTTAAATTACTCACCAAAACTATGTTGTTTTGGTGAGGTTGCATCTCAGCCTTTAAAAGTTGAGTGAGACACGTGTCAGCCATCCATGAATCACTATAAGAGATCACTCTAGGAATTCACTCTAGAAGATCTTAATGCCGCCGGAGGATCTTTGCCGTGTGGCTTTTTGATTCGAATAGACAACCATGCCTATATCTTTTCTTGTACTAATATAAATAAATAATAAATTACATTTACTTTAAAATTTTAATTTTTTTCAAGTTTAAATTTACACTATTATATTAAACAAAAATCTTAGTTAGTGTTCTGAAACATTTGCTTATCCTTATATTAACTGGCTAATTTTTTATTTTTTTATTTTAACACAAATAATTATGCAAAGCGATGCACAGAGAATACTTTTATCACTCATGCAACATACATATTATAATATTAATTTTTTTATTGTTACTTATTTAAATTACACATGCATTGTATGTGTTAGCTGCTAGTATGAATATGACAGAACTTGAAAAGGTTTTGGGACTCATCGTGGGTCATGTTTTGATAATTTGAATCGTGCATTTTGTAGGAATTTTTATATCTATTATTCATTAAAAAAAATTAAATCAATCTGATAATTGTAATTTTTTCCTTTATAGTGTTTGTGTTCACAAAAATGAATAGTCAATTTTAAAAAACATACTTGTTAATTTTTTCATAGACAAATGCAATAAAATAAAAAAGTTACGATTATTTGATCAATCTATTTTTTTTCATGAATGAATGATATATATTGAATGTTCTATAAAATAAGTGGTTCAAATTATCAAAACATGACTCATGATGAGCCTCATAGGCTTTTTAAATTCTTTCATGTTGGGATGTAAAAATAAGATAAACCCAACCATTGAATTCAAATATAATAAGTTTCACAGTTTTAACATAATTATAATAACTTTTCTTTTAAAAAAATTAAAAAACCAAAATTAATATAAATAGTGTACTGTTACAAAAATAAATAAGATAAATATGTTTTTGTAATTGTCTCTTATTTTTAAAGAGTGCTGCTATTAGCACCCTATCAATTATTTTAGACCTTTTATTTTTTAGTTTTTTTTATTACAATAATAATCTCAAATGAAATTACTAAAAATGACATAAAAAATGTTGGGATACCCTATCTCACAATTAAAATTACTCACCTAGTACATCATAAGTTAGGATTTATGAGACCACTCACCTCCATCACCACTCATCCAATCTTTTCCAAAGCCCACATTCAAAACTTATGCACCCTCAAAATCTTGAAAACCCTTTGGCGGTAATATTTCGGCAACAACGATGGCAACTATTTAATTACATACACTTCTTCGACAATGACAATGAGTGAAAGTTTTTCCGGCAATCACAACTCCATAAAACGAGAAGAGTACAATAATAAAAATTCAGAAGAGGTTCATAACTTTGTTGGTGTTCTTAGTTCAGAGGAGACTGGTCTTGTAAGAGTAAGTTTCTTGAAAAAAAAAATGACAAAAATAATAAAAACTATTCATTATTTTTCAGATTGTACTTTCAAACATATGATCAAAATTCGGGAACCTAAGTCCGAACATTGTTTATTTGTTCAGGAACAAGTAACTAAACATTTCTTAGTTGTTTGGGAACATATAACCGAAGTAACGACAGAAGCACACAAACAAATGAGGTCAGACCTGTAAGTTTCTGAATATTTCTGTATATTCCAAATTGTATTTGTTTACAAAGAGTTCATCGGTTTATATAGCCTTAAATCTATGACTGAAGAAGGAAATACAACAATCTTGCCTAATACATGTCTAATGACTAATATACACAATACCATATATACATAATATATTCTTACACCCCCGCTCAAACTCAATGTGTTTTAGCAAAAAACACTGAGAGTTTGCTAAGAAGAAACTAAAATCGAGTGATAGTGTGAGTTTTGGTGAAGAAGTCTACAAATTCCAAAGCTGAGGAGACAAAAGGAAGCGAGATAGAGCTAAACTACAGATGCTGTCGAACAAAGTGACAATTAATCTTAATGTGTTTTGTCCGTTCATGGAAGACAGTATTGTGGACAATCTAAATAGCATTGCGGTTATCATAATAAAGAGAGGTCGGAGAAGAATGAGGGACGCCCAAGTTAGAGAGAAGACAACGAAGCCATATAACTTCAGCAGTAGCATGAGCCAGAGCACGATACTCAGCTTCGGCAGTAAAGCGAGCAATAATAGTTTGTTTCTTGTTTTTCCAAGAGATCAAGGAATCACCAAGAAACATACAGAAATTAGACGTAGACTTGCGATCAGTAACATCACTAGCCCAATCAGAGTCAATATAGGCCACCAAATCTAGAGAGGAAGTAGAGGACAATAGTAAACCCTGAAATACAGTATCTCGGAGATAGCAAAGAATTCGAACCAAGACAGCCCAATGTGTGGAGCGAAGAGTAGAGACAAACTGGCTAACCGCATGAACAACATAGGCAAGATCAGGACGAGTAACTGTCAGATAGACTAAGCAACCCACGAGCTCTCGATATAGAATAGGATCGTCCAGAAGAACACCATCAGTAGTGTTGAGCTTTACATTAAGCTCAATTGGGGTATCAGAAATCTTAGTGTCAGTAAGACCGGCACGATGAATAACCTTATTGGCATACTTGGCCTGAGAAAGAAAGTAGTCCTTGGGAGAAGAAACTACCTCAATACTAAGAAAATACCGCAATAGGCCCCAATCCTTCATTTCAAAGGTGCGGAAAAGATATTGCTTGACCTCAGATATAGCAGAAGAGTCAGAACCAGTGATGATCATATTATCCACGTATAGTAATAACGTAACAAATCCAGTAGAGGTGTGGAGAAGAAATAAAGCAGAGTCCTGGGCACAAGGATAAAACTCAAGTTCAGTAACAGTAGTCTAAAAGCGATCATACCAAGCACGATGAGACTGCTTCAGACCATACAAAGCATATCGAATACGACAAACCTGTCCAGAGAAATGGTAAAGGCTAAGGAGAGGACACATATAAGCCTCCTTAGTAAGATGGCCATTAAGAAAAGCATTCTTAACATCCATCTGATAAAGAGGCCAAGAACGAACAGTAGCAACAGAGATCAAAGTACGGACAATAGTCATCTTGGCAACAGGAGCAAAGGTCTCCTCATAATTAATACCATACTCCTGTGAGAAACCTTTGGCAACCAGATGAGCTTTGTAGCGCTCAAGAGAACCATCAGAATGAGTCTTGACTTTGTAGACCCATTTGCAACCAACCAAAATTCTTACCAGCAGACAAAGGAACAAACTCCTAAGTACTAGTTTTCTGTAAAGCAGACAATTCATCTTCCATAGCTTAAATCCAATAAGGATCTTGACAGGCCTCCTTGTAAGACTGAGGTTCTGAAAAGGAGTGAATAGTAGACAAAAAAGTACAATAGGAAGCAGAAAAATATGTATTAGACCAACCCAACTTGTTTGGAGGATCGGAAGATCAGGCGAGACAACCGATGAAGGAGGAGCCTTGCGATGAGAATAAACTAATAACGGAAGAGGAGAATAAACTGAAGGAGGAGTAGTAACTAGAGGTGAAGCAGGAGGAGAAGATGGAACAAGCTTAAGAAGAACTATGGAGATGTACTCATCAGACGGGATCTCAGAAGGAAATGGATCAATATAAACCAAATCCTCTTGGGAAACTAGGGCGGTGAGAGGAGAAAGCTGAAAGTAAGGTAGATGTTCGAGAAAAGAAACATAACAGGAGACATAAAGATGATAGGAAACAAGGTTGTAACACCAGTAGCCTTTTTGTGTAGGACTATAATCCAAAAAGACACAAAGGACAGACCGGGCACTAAGTTTAGTCCTATCTTTGCGGAGAAGAATGACAAAATAGGCAGACCCAAACACACGAAGAAGGGAGTAGTTAGGAATTTGGGAGAACAAAGCCTCATAAGGAGACCGACCAGAAAGAAGGGGAGTAGGCATGCGGTTGAGAAGAAAAGTAGCAGTAAGAACTGCCTCCCCCCAGAATGGAGCCAAAACTGAGGCAGAGAGAAGAAGAGACCTAGCTGTCTCAAGAAGATGACGGTGTTTACGCTCAGCTCGAATATTTTGATTCCCTCCCAATTAGCCTCGCAAAAAATAATTGTATCATCAGCAAATTGAAGGTGAGACAACTTGAGTTCGCTCTGACCCACCACAACTCCTTTGATCAGCCCCAAACCTTTTGCTCTTTCCATTAGAATATTTAGCCCCTCTGCCACCAAGTTAAAGAGGAGAGGTGACAACGGATCACCCTGTCTTAGCCCTTTTTGGGAAGAGAACTCTGACGATGGATACCCATTCACTAACACGGAAATTCTAGCTGTGGCTATACATGTCTTTATCCAGCCCACCCACTTGCCACTGAACCCGAAATTGTGCATCATTGAGATCAAGAAACCCCAGTTTACTGAGTCATAGGTGTATCTGTACAGGAAGTTTGGTGAATTGTACCCAAATTGGCCAAATAATCACAGAACTCATTTTTAAAATATTCCCCTCCCAAGTTAGACCATAACACTTTAATTGTAAACCCAAACTAAGTAGTAATCATAGATTGAAAGGTACGGTATATCTGATAGAAATCGGACTTATGAGTCATAGGATAAATCCAAGTGTAACGGGTGTAGTCATTAACAAATGACACATAGTATGCAAAACCCCATTTGGTGAGAATAGGAGAAGGGCCCCAGACATCAGTATAAACTAAAGAAAACGGTGTAGCAGATATAGAAGTACTTTTACGAAAATGTAAGGCTATTATTTTTGCAAGTTTACATCCCCAACACTCGGTTAGTTGACTAGGGGAAACTTTACCCAATATACCTAACTGAGCTAAAGACCGTAAGCGGCTAGCAGACAAATGCCCTAATCTGGAATACCACAAATAGAAAGGACTTGACAGAAAATCTAACTGAAAAAAGAAAAGGCAATCAGAGAGGTAGTCATATGCAGATGCAAGCTCTCCACCACTTAAAGGTCTCCAACTTTACGGCTAGTCCCAATCTGCTACTTGGACATCCGATCCTGTACAAAATAGATAGAAGAAGAAAACATAACATCAAAACTAGAGGCATCAAGTTGACTAATAGATAGTAAACTGACAGATAACTGAGGAACATATAAGATAGATGGAATAGAGACTGCAGACATAGTAGACAGTAGAACAAACCCAACAGATATAACTGACATGGCAGACCCATTAGTAGCATTATGAGTAATAGGAAAGAAATGGAGAGTACAATTCTGAAGTAAGGAGAGACGAGGAGTCATATGATGAGAGACACCAGAGTCAAAAAGCCAAACAGATGAAGAGATACTTGAAGAAGACCTAAGCAAACCTGAATGAAGAGAAGAAACAATGGAGGTAGATAGAGATGGCTGGGAGGTAGACAGTGTATGCTGAAGTTGACTAATCTGAGCACTCAAGGAAGCCAAGTCAGGATCAAGAGTTGGAGCAGATGTAGTAGAACCGGTGGAAGCCTGAAAAATACCCAGAGAATAAAGGTAAAACTGGGTCCTAGACTGTTAAGAAGACGAGCTAGACAGGCTTCCCTTCTTGGGACAGTGACACTTCCAATGACCCCTCTTATGATAGAAGGCATATTCATTAAAAGCCAAAGACATTGTAATAACCAGAAAGGTCAGGGGTTCAAGTGTAATAACCCAAAATCAGAACCAGAGAGATCAAACTGTAATAAGCAAAAAAGTTATCCAACAAACCCACAAATGAAATAATAACTAGGTATGGCCCAAATATACCACTCAGATTTTTTTATTTTCTATTTTACCCTAACACCCACAAATATTAGAATTTGAATGACTCAATAATGTAAACCAGAGTTTGAGGAAGACCCAAAAGAGAGAGAGTCTGAAGCCGAAGACCAAGCTGAAGAGGGATCAGACAGAGATCACGAGAGAGAGACACTTCACAACCACAGACCAGAGATGGAGGCTTCATGAGATAGGGAGAGAGGTTTCACGACCACGAACGTGAGTCTAGAGAGAGAGAGAGAGAAGCCATGATTTTGATGCTGCGAACCAGACGGACTAAGGAGGGCTAATACGAACCAGAGAAGTCGTGAGTCAAGGTTGATGATGGTCATAAACCAGAAGAACTAGAGATGGGTCAAGACAGATGACCCTTCGACCAGCGAAGACGAACCAGGATGGTGACAATTGAAGCACCTAGGGTTTCAAATTGAGCTCTAATACTATGTAAGTTTCTAAATATTTTTGTATATTCCAAATTGTGCATGTTTACAAAAAGTTTATCAGTTTATATAGCCCTAAATCTATGACTAAAGAAGGAAATACAACAATCTTGCCTAATACGTGTCTAATTCCTAATATACACAATACCATACATACACACAATGCCATATATACACAATATATTCTCACAAGACCACCCTTGGGTGGTCATTTGGCCGGTTGACCAGAGGGTGAAATCATACCCAGTTTTGCTTACATAGAGAGCATACAAGTACAGTGAGGCCATGAATGAATCACAAAAAATCAACCAAAGAAGTATGAAAGTGAATTGTGTTGTGTGTGTGGAAAGAGGTAATAGAAAAAAAAAATCAAACAGATTGACAAATCTCGTAATGGAGCAGAGAAAAAACTTCTTAATCACCACAAATTTTTTCCATTGGTTTTGAAAGGTTCCATCGTCGAGGGTTTTGTTAGGATTTTGAGAGAGAGACTTTTTCGGGCGTGGGGGGTGTAAGGACATGTATTTGAATGGGTGAAATATTTTTATAAGGATAATTTTGGTGTTATTTGGGGGGAAAAAGGAAATTTTCAAGGTTCTAGAATTTATAAGTGAGGGTCCAAAAAAGTAAGGGTTTAAAATAATTAATGGGGTGTTAATAGTAATACTCTTTTCAAATTATTGATAAAAAAAATTAAGTATTACATAAAATAAAATTTTTAAAAAAGATTAATGCCTCATTCACACAATTCTCTTTCCCCAAACCATTTTTGTTTAGAAATAGGAACAATGTCCCATAAATCCTAACAGATAGACTTGTGGACTAATTAGTCCCACATTTATTTTAGTAAACGCACAGGTACCATATGTAAATTGACACATTTTTCATTTGTTGTGATATGGACAAAATAAACATTCCATTAGGGATGTAAGAAATGGGAAAAATTAGTCTAAGGTCCTTCTTCCATTTTCAGTAACGGAAGAGATCCACAATATTATTTTATGATGTCTATTGTCCCTCAATCCCACACCCATATATCATAGAGAAATTTGATTCTCTCACATTAAATCTCTTTTTATCTATTCAAAACCTACCAAACTCAACACATAAACCCAGAACCAGCCCAATCTTGCTCTCTCTCTTCTTAACCTCTGCACATCTTCTCTCTCTAAAACTCTCTCTTTTCCATATCCGAGGCTCCTCCCTCGTGTCTCTCTCCACTTCCTCCTCGCTTATCTCTTTTTAACCATTCCCATTCTTTTTCTCTTGGTACCGTCAACCACCACTGCTTCCTCAATCTTCTCCGCCACATTTCTCAACCATCTGCCGGTGAACTCGCTGGTGATCATGATGACGTTGCTGACGCCACTAAAGAAATGCCTAGAAAGGCCAAAGTTTCTTCTTCTTAAACCTTCCCCTCTAGGAGTAGAGAGAAAAAGACACTTACACACACACACATATATACATACATACATACATACATACATACATACATACATACATATAGATAAATATAGAAATGGAGGAAGCCATGGATTCAACTCCACCAACCACCACCACCTGTAATGATGGCGTGGTCGTCACTCACAAGGACACGTCTATGGTCGATCCCTTCTTGGTTGAGGCTCTCCAACACCCTCGTCATCATCTCACCAGTCAGTTCCTTCTTTGTTTATGTTTCGTATTTGCTTCAATTTTGATATTATCTGTTAGTTTTTTGGTTTTTATGTTTTGTATTTCTCTTATTTTTTGATCATCTAGTTCAGTTTAATTGAAATTCCTTCTTTTGTATAGTATATTTTGTGGAAATATGTTGGGTGGATTGGACTGAATTGGGGTTAGGGCTTTGATAAAGATGGGATTAGGGTTCAATTTAGCTAGCTCAGATCTAGAGGGATTTATAAAAATTCTCTGGTTTGGATTGAATTTCTCTGGTTTGGACTAGAGAAATTCTCTGGTAAACAAATCAGAGAAAATTATAAATAAATCAGAGAGAATTTCTCTGGTTTGGAGAGAATTTCTATGATGACCCTACCACGTATAGTAATTAGCGTTTAATTAATTAAGGAGATTTGAATTTTAATTGTCCATTATTCTAATTGAATTTGGGGTTTATAAGAATTATTCAGTCTGATTCGTATATGATTTTATTGAGGATTAATTTTGGAATTAGAAATTGAAAGCCTAAATGGCTCAAGAGAGTATAATTGGTGAATTGAATTATTTTAATTTCGAGTATCGGACCGTATGAGAGTTTAATTAAATATTCGATTCAGATTTGTAAATTTGAGATTTGATTAATTGGGTCCGAATTGGAGTTAATTAAGTTATAAGAATTGGGAATTAAGATTATTATGAATTAAATTTGTTTATGAGGTATTCAATTGAGTATGTAATTTATTGACGAAGATTTTGAGTTTGATCTGAAATTGAAGGCCTTAATATATAATGTGAGAAACCAAAATTGAAGATCATAAGTTTAATTTGATATTTGGAGCCTTTTGGGAGTTTGATTAAAAATTTGATTCAGATTGAAAAAAATTAGATATAAGTAATTGGGTTCTAATGGAAGTCAATCAGACTAGTTAAATTATGTAGGTTTGTGATTGGTATGATTAATTAAGTTATGTACTAATCAAAATTAATTAAGACAAAATACAATTTAGTTGAGTTAATTGTGTGATCAAGAGACAAGCTAAATTTACCCATGTGGTTTGATTAATTGTGAAGTTGTGTGAAGGGGATTATAATTCTTGTGGGAGTGTGCTGGTGCATTATTATAGGGCTTGGTGTTGTGCTGGAGCCTTAATATGTGAGGTGTGTAAGCACGTGTTGAAGTGAGAGGTGTGTATATGTGTTATGTATAAATGAGAGAAGTGAGGTTGAACTAATTTTCATTCTGCTGGAGAAGCTCAAAAAAAATAAAAATAAAAATAAAAAATAAGGAGGAAACCGAGAGAGAGAGAGAGAGAGAGAGAGAGAGAGAGAGAGAAGAACCGAGAGAAAGGGAGAGAGAGATAGCTACTGGAAAACAAAAAGAAGAAAAGAGAGTTGCTGGAGCAAAGAAAACAAAAGAGGAGAAGAAACATTGAAAGGAAAGCTCAAGTTTTTGAAGAAACCCAAGAAGAATTAGAAGGGATTCAACTAAATATTCTGAAATTAAAACTCAAGGTATGGAATTTATGTTTAATTTGTGTAGAATCATTACATTACACTTGAAATTAAAGATGAAATTGGAATCAATATCATGTAATTAAAAGGAATTAGCAAGAAGATGAAGAAAAATTGAGTTGAGTGTAAAATTCATAGTTATGGAAATTAATTTGGAAAATTAATTGTTTTTGTTTTGATTTTGTAGTATTTTCTCATAATACTTGAGATTAGGAAGGATTTGAGATTCTATTCATGGAATTAGAAGGAAATTAGGTTCTAAACATGAAATAGGTTACATGCATGTTTATGGTTATGGAAATAATTGTAAGAATTCTTCAAATTGAGCTTGGATTTGGAAAACTTGATATATATGAGATGTATATTTGCATGCACCATGAGTTTTGGAAGGATTTGGGCCATGCAAGTTTATTATGCATTCAATTTTGAAGAAAAAGTTTTGAAACAATTGAGTTCATGAAAAGGGTTTAATCATGGAGTTAAATGTGGTTTTGATTTTGTTTTGAAACCTAAATATTGGTTTGATTTTAATCTCTAATCCATGCATGTAATATAATTTAAGAGTTTTATTTAATTTAAACATGTTATGAAATATATTAAATTAGTTAGTTTTATTTGAATTACATATATGCAATGGTTGCTAGGAAAATTGACAAGAAAATAAAGAATTGGAGCTAAGATCAAGTTTATGAAATTTAATTAGAAATTAATTATTTTGAATTTGATTTTGGAAGTTGTAATTAAATTAAGCTCCATAAATTATATGCAATTTTATTGTGCATTTGATTTTGAAAAGAAATTTTAGGATCATGAGTTCATGGGATTTGATTTAAATATTGTGTTTCAAGATTTTGAGCAAATAATCTATAAATAAATAAGTGTTTATGTTTTCTAAAGTATTTTCAAAGTTTTGATCAAGATCAGTATGGATTTAAAGATTGAAAATGCACTGGGAAACTATTTTTGAGAAATTGAGAATTCTTGAATTTTACAGACTGCTCGAGCTGGATAACTACCGCTCGAGCGCACATTGAAGGCTTCTAGCAGTTTTGCAGTTTTTTATAGACTGCTCGAGCAACTAAAGGTTTGCTTGAGCGAACTATTTTCAGCATGTTTTGAAAAATCACACTTTGTTCATATTTTTATTCTCATCTCTCCCCAAGCATTGTAGACATGATTTATGGCTCAATAAAGATTAAAATGCTAACAATCAATACTAATTAGTTGATTAACGAATAAGTCATTGACTTAGTAGTAATTGATTAAGAAGCCAAGTAAGAAATTGGTTTATTTAGAAAAGAATGATTTAGTAATGAAAGAATATGTGAAATGAGAACCCAATTCATTTGAATAAAGAAAGAATAAGCGTAATAAACCTTCGGATTATTTAGATAGAAGACAAGATAAGTCAAGTTTGATCAAGGAAGTGATATTTTGTTTCAATGTGTATATGTTATGTGTTTGTGTAGGTTATGCGCTATCGTCTGCCTGATCTGTCTGATCTGTTTTTGCAGTTATCTGTGAGTAATAACTTAATAAAGCTATGTTCGATATGAAATACTTTCTGAACATTATGATATGATATGAACTGTTTTTGAATGATACAAAAGGCTATTTTGTGATTACATGAATAATGATCCAATTATTTGAAATGTCTTTGTGGTATCCTTAGCGGAGGCCTTCGCCCAGGGAAAATAATATTGTGGCTTATGGTCATAAGGCCCTCGCCCATGGGAAACAATACTGTGGCCCACGTATGAGATATGTTACCCGGTATCGGAGGTTCCATTATGGAACTTGATGACTTGATATGCATGACCAATGTGATATGTAACGCTAAAGGAAGTATCACGCATGATTTGAATATGAATATGAATATGACTCTATTTCTGATTTGATGAGGGATTTGAAATCTGATTTCTGAATCTGTTATGGACATCATTCATTAAAATCTTTACTCTGTTATTATTTACTGGGCTCCAGCTCACTGTTTATATTTATATATGTAGGTGATCAGGTGTGTGACCAGGCCTAGAGTTTCTGCCTAGACTTTGTTTTGTCAGCCAACCTATGTGCCTCCCGTGGAGGTTCCGGATATGTTAAGTGGTTATTGTTATATGCATAAAGTTCAAGTTTTGTTTTAACAAGTCTTTGTTTATTTTTAAATAGGGCTAAGTCCCATTTTGTCTTATCTGTATATAATGACGTGGGAATGATATGATAATGTATGTATATAAAGTTTAAAATTTTCTGTCTCATATAAGTCTGCGCAGCTCAATGGACGTTGCATATTTGTTATTTGCTTCTGTTAGCCCCTAATATTATGTTAATCTGTCTCAGAGGTCTTCAGGAATCCCAGGATTACTGACCGGTTACAATGCTAAACCTATAGGGGCAGGTTTGGGTCGTAACAATTTCTTTGGTTTGGATTGAATTTTTTCTAGTTTGGACCAGAGAATTTCTTTGCATTGAATTTTCTCTACTTTGATTTGAGGGATCTTAGACATTAAGAAAATATTAGATGTCCTTTATGCTATAAAATCTTAATACTAGGGACCTTAAAAAAAAAAACCCCTTAAGAAAAATTTAAAAAATTAATCAAACCAACTAAATTGCACCGACTTGACCATATTTAGTATGCTTTTTAATAAGAATTTGTCTATGTGATTTTTTAATTTGATTTTTTTTTTAATTTTTGGTTTGGCGTCGGTTCAAGCACCTTGTACACTAAACTAAACCAAAACCGGCCACTTCAATATATATTGTATTTAAAATATATCTATAATCTAATAATATAATGATATTAATAAATTATTAACTTTAATTAATTAACTTTGTCGTCTCTATAATCTAAGTTTGTAAACTCTTATTATATATGATGTTAACTCTAACTCTTTATTCTTAAAGTCTTAGTATTTTTTTAACTTTTTTTGTTTCTGTTTTTGTTAATCTAAGAATTGAAAATTATTTTTACATTGATGGATTGGAAATGTTTGAAGTGATGGATAAATAACTAATTTAATATTTTTACTTAGATTAGTGAACCAAAAAGTGGCTCAAGTTTAAATGGTCCTAAACTGATTAAACCGCATCGAATCGATCAAATTGATTAAAACGGTTCCGTTCGGTTCGGTTTGATAAGAGAAGCGGTTTATATCAGTACTCAAAATAATAAAACCGACATTATCAGTTTGTTAAATTTTTTTTATCAAAATACCTACCGTACCAAACCAATTACATCCCTACATTATACCGTGATTTTAATTATTTTCGTCTTAGGTCACATTTAAAAAAACTAAGAGTTTTATACTACCAACTTTGCTATGGACATGCCCACATTCAATACCAATGTGGGACCACAATCTGCGAAATTGTAGGATTTGCAAAAACAATGTGAATGTTGCTTGGGGATGTCAAATACCATTCACATTTTGATTTTATAGATTGCACCAAATCACCCCATAATCGTGAAGATTGTTTAATTGTCCAAATCGCTGAACCTATTGTTGTCACATTCAGTTTGATTAATAAATTAGGTCACCGGTGACGCAAGATGTCATACTGCTTTTGGCCATTGAGTTGCTACCAGTAGTACAAGTTCCTCTTGTTAGAACAATCTTATGTGTATGAGAAAATAATGTGAAACAAATCAAACAAATAAAAATAAATTACTTATTGAATTTATTTACCGAAACAAAAAAAAAAGAAAAGGTCAAGACAAGTATATGACACTCTATCCTTAAGACAGTTTCGCCTCGCTTCGGTGCTTACAGATAAATGGCGTTTATCTCCCAAGATACAATGATCTTACACAGATTGTAGTAGCATTCCAAGCAACGTATACGGCGAACTAAAACTTGTGTTCTGTACTCTCAGAATTTTTATCTAAAACTAATATGAAGAAAATATCTATACAAGAGAGCAAAATGGAAGGCAAGTAAAGAATTTGCAGATTTTACAAACTGCTGGAAGAGGGTCTTAATTTGTAGGCAGATTGGTGCCTGTTGGAAAAGGTTGAACAAGTACAATTTGAACTGAACAGATATAAATTCAAATCTGTAGCGCCGAACAGGTGTAGATTGAAGTGAACAGGTGTAGAATTCAAACTAAACAGATGCAGAATTCAAAACTTTTTAAAATCTACTGGAAAATAAAACCGGAAGAGGCACTATTTGGATGGGAAATTTGAATTCAAATTTGGCGCAAAATTTGACTTCATTTTGTTCAGAGAAAAAACAATAATTTTCCCACAAGAATTTTTGAAAAAAATTCAAATAAACTTTGTCCAAAAAATTAATATTCCGCCTGACCTGACCCACATCCGCCTCTGGCACAGTCGGCCGGTCGACAGTGGTAGTGCACACGCATGTGTGGTGGTTTGAGCCAAAGCCTACTTTATCCATAACTCATTCCTTCTACAAACTTGGGCCCAACCCAAGTTTGTCCACCTAGAGCTTATATACACACACAAACTCTTTTAAAGTTTCAATGTGGGACAATCATTTAAAGGAAACCCACTTTTCACTCTTCAATTTCCCATTCCACGAACCCGAAAACGATGTCAACTTCCCATTCACTCATAAATGGTTTTTACGAACCGTTTGTACCATGTGACTTGCCTTGCGGCAAGGAACATGTCACTTCTTTGGATCTACCCCAAAAGACATGTGGGCTGCACTTAAATTTAGGCTCAAAGTTGGCCCAAGTTGGCCCAAAATAAGCCTATAAAAACTATAAAACCATAATTTCCAACAATCCCCTACATGAATGGAATTTGACGGAGAGAAAATGAAACAACATGATCTAATTACAGATGTCACGACACATCCCGATGACCAAGGTTGGATCGCAACTAGCTAATCCTAAAATCCCTCAGAGTAATTCCAAGTAATTAATTTAAATGATGCAGTAGAATAAAATAAAAGAGGTAGATTAATATCTGAAGCGTACATGAAAATTATTATTTATATAACGATATAACATTAGTTGGATAATGATTACAAGAGATAAAAAACAAAACAAAAAAAACACATGATATTCATATCAAATTTGGGGTTTTGATCCATAGAGTAAAACCATCTTTCTTTAAATTTCTTCACCTAAAATGGGTTTTAACAGCTGTAAGCACATGACAGAGTGAAGAATATTATATTAAAAGTATACGGATATAAAAATTACCATGGATAATTATTTAGGCTAAAGAATGAATAATTTGGTTCGAATAAATTATTTTTTAATAACGGACATATAACACAAAAATCATATAGCAAAATGATTATAACCACGGTACAAAACAGAATAGAGGGTCAATGAATCCACGACAAACAGAGAGTCACAAAGTGACTAATCAGAGGGCCAAAGGTTATTTAAATCCCCCAAGGCGTGGAACTGTTAGAGGATCACTAAAGTGACAATTCAAAGAGCCAATGATTATTTAAGTCCCCAAGGCATGGGACCTCCGTGGTGGTATTTATTCAAAACGAATGTTTATATAATCATTGTTAAATATTCTCTAAAATTTAAAGAATTATATCCATGGGTTTTAATTTAAACAAATAAGGTTCCAAAAATGATCCACGTAATTGAAACATTATCATAACCATAAAACATAATTTATATAAAATAATTTTGTGATAACTCAAAACGTTCGTAAAATATATTATGGTAACTCAAGACATATATAAAACACTTTATGGTGACTCAAGATATAATATAACTTACTTTAATATTGACCCTTACTATTTCCTCTTCCCGATCCCTTCGAGATCCTCTTTGCTCCACTTTCTTTTCTTCATGTTTTTGTGTGGCCTACGCTTATCACCTCTCCCCTCTTTATATACTTGCACAAATGTTGAAACCCCTAAGCCAACTCATCCCTTAATGATTTTCTCTACAGGTGGCAGATCTCATATTTAGCCAAGATCTTCAAGTGGCACATTTTTGGATGCCCAGCAAAGCCTAACTAGAACATACTAGCCTATCCTACGTATTTAAAACATACTAGTGTAGAAAATTACTAGGACCACCTGTATACTTTGTTGAGTAATTATTATTATTATTATTATTTCGTTTTATTTATTTATTTCTTTGAAGATTACGTTTTATATTTTGGTAAAACTAATGGCTCTTAATTAGATGACAATTTAACACACAATATTTTGTTTTATTTATTTATTTATTATTATTATTATTATTATTTTATCTTTATTTTTATTTATTTATTATTATTAATTTTTTAAACATTAAATGTTTAGTTAAAGTTAGTGAAATATTTGGGACTTGAGTATCACAACAGAGAGTACAGAAATCGAGAATATTCTGCAAAGGATGGGTAGCTTTTGGCTTTGAACCTTCTCTTGTAAGACACTATCGGATTTACTAGCTAACCAGTGAATATGATGTCTTGAACTGTTCAGCTATTTGTGTAAATCAAGACAATAAAACTCGTACAGTATATTATCAGATACAGTTTAGTTCTCACTATTGTGTTCATTTTGGCCTTGAACAACCTAGTCTTTCATGAGTACTTTAGAGAATTGTAGCCCTTCACAAATCTCATAGAACCGGCCTAGTTCACACACATATAGGTAATTCTTATGAAAAGTATCTTGCTATACTCCACTAGGTATTCCTAGATATAAGAATCATTAAAAGTATTACTTAACCTAAAACGTTACAGATATTACTATTTCATCATAGAAATGGGTAGGAGTTTGACTCCCCAGTAACCCTTATGAGTCATACACAACTCGATTGTCCTTTTGAACCTAGATCTTGGGATCTCCAGTTAACTAGGTTGGGTTGCCATTGTGGTAACTCTTATTTAATAGACTTAAGTCTATAGTTTAGTTAATTCTCTACAGTTTAGTTCTCACTATTGTGTTCATTTTGGCCTTGAACAACCTAGTCTTTCATGAGTACTTTAGAGAATTGTAGCCCTTCACAAATCTCATAGAACCGGCCTAGTTCACACACATATAGGTAATTCTTATGAAAAGTATCTTGCTATACTCCACTAGGTATTCCTAGATATAAGAATCATTAAAAGTATTACTTAACCTAAAACGTTACAGATATTACTATTTCATCATAGAAATGAATAGGAGTTTGACTCCCCAGTAACCCTTATGAGTCATACACAACTCGATTGTCCCTTTGAACCTAGATCTTGGGATCTCCAGTTAACTAGGTTGGGTTGCCATTGTGGTAACTCTTATTTAATAGACTTAAGTCTCATTCCGCTCGATGAATTCTCAGCTAACTCTCTTGCTAACCCTTTGGTTAATTTATCCGCTATGTTATCTTTAGACTTTACATATTCAATGGAAATAATTCTATTAGAGTGTAAATGTCTCACGGTGTTATGTAGATGACGAATGTATCGTGACTTACCGTTATACATGTGACTCTGTTCTCTACCTATTGTTGATTGACTATCATAATTATGCATATAGCATGCACCGGTTTTGGCCACATTAGAATATCACAGTATCCTTCAAGTACTGTTGGATATTTAGTATAATTTAACCCAATGTTATGAGTAAATCGGAGATATCTTAGAACTCTTATAATAGCATTCCAGTGTTCTACTCTTGGATTACTCATATATCTACTTAATTTACTTACTGCATAAGCTATATTCGGATGAGTGCAGTTCATCAAGTAAATTAAGCTTCTAATAATTTGGGCATATTCTAATTGAGAAATACTTTCCTGTACATTTTTAGAAAAAAACAAATTAACATTCACAGGTGTTTTAGCAAAATGATCATCATCTTTGCTGAATTTGTCAAGTATTTTCTCAATGTAATGTGATTGTGACAAGGTATATCCTTCTGATGTTTTGGTAATTTTCATATCAAGAATTACATCATCAATCCCTATGTCCTCCATGTCAAAATGTTTATTCAACATTTTCTTGGTAGTTTTAATCATGACATTATTACTAATTATGTTGAGCATATCATCTACATAAAGACATACTATAACATAACCTTTGTTTGTGTTTTTAATATAAACACATTTGTCACATTCATTAATTTGACATCATTGCTTGTCAAATTTCTCATGCCATTGCTTTGGCACTTGTTTTAAACCATATAACAATTTAACCAATTTACACACTTTTTTCTTTTTTTCCAGGAACAAAAAATCCTTCTGGTTGTTCTATGTAAATTTCTTCATTTAACTCACTATTTAAGAAAGCTATTTTCACATCCATTTGATGAATTTCTAGATTGTTCAAAGATGCAATGGCTATTAGCATTCTAATGGATGTTATTCTAGTAACCGATGAGTATGTGTCGAAGTAATCAAGACCTTCTTTTTGTCTGTATCCTTTAACCACAAGTCTTGCCTTGTATTTGTCAATTGAACCACCTACTTTCATTTTCTCTTGAAAATCCATTTGTACCCAAAAGGTTTACAACCTGGTGGCAAGTCCACCAATTCCCAAGTGTGATTTTGCAAAATGGATTTAACTTCACTATTTACAGCCTCTTTCCATAAAGGAGCCTCAGGACTAGACATAGCTTCTTTAAAAGTTGAAGGCTCATTTTCTAACAAAAATGTTAGAAAATCTGGACCAAAAAATTTTGAGGTTCTACCACGTTTACTATGCCTAGGTTCCTCTTCCTCATTTTGATCTATCTCTTGCTCTTATTTTTTGATCTATCTCTTGCTCTTATTTTTGATCTTGTTCCTGATCATGACTAGTAATAGCATCATAAGATCTTTTATTAGTGCTAGTCTCTTGTCCAGCCTTATTTGGAAATATATGTTCAAAGAATGATGCATTTTGAGATTCAATAATAGTATTTACATGCATTTCGGAATGTTCTGATTTATGAATCAAAAACCGATATGCACTACTATTCTTGGCATAACTAATGAAAATGCAATCAATAGTTTTAGGACCTATCTTAGTCTTTTTAGAACTAGGAATAGCCACTTTAGCCAAACACCCCCACACTTTTAAGTATTTGTAGGATGGTACTCTTCCATGCCACATTTCATAAGGTGTTTGATTCACTTTCTTTTGAGGTATTTTATTAAGAATATAATTAGCAAAAAATATTGCTTCCCCCCACAAGTTTTGAGGTAATCTAGAACTTGTTAACATGGCATTCATCATTTCTTTTAAAATCCTATTTTTTCTTTCAACAATTCCATTTTGCTGAGGTGAGTAAGGAGTGGTGATCTGATAAATTATTCCATGTTCTTTACAAAGTTCACCAAAGGTCATTCATATTCACCACCTCTATCACTTCATAGTTTTTTTAATTTTTTTACCAAGTTAATTTTCAACTTTATTCTTATATTGAATAAAAGTTTTCAAAGCTTCATCCTTGGTTCGAATTAAATAAACATAACTATATCTAGTATAGTCATCTATGAAAGTGATAACATATTTTTTCCCACCTCAAGTTTGAATTGATTTAAAATCACAAATGTCACTATGAATTAATTCACATGGTTCCATACTTTTTTCAATTGAATGAAAAGGAGTTTTGGTTAATTTTTTCTCAACACAAATTTCACATTTATGATTTGGATCAATTTCAAATTTAGGTAAACATTCCAATCTATGCAAAGATCCATAATTAACATGTCCTAATCTACCATGCCACAAATTTGAAGATTTAAGCAAGTAAGAAGAAGAAACTGTATTTTTATTAATAACAGAGGGTACAACAGTCATTACATTTATTTTGAAAAGGCCATCAGACATGTAACATTTTCCTACATACATCCCATTTTTGGTAAGTACAAACTTATCACATTCAAAAACTAGCCTAAACCTATTTTAAACAAGATTCTTGCGAATGTTCGGTACATGCAACACATTGTTGAGAGAGTGTTCCAGATGTCATCTTCAGAATAATCTTTCCTTGTCTTTCAACTTTAGAAGTCAAGGAGTTGCCCATGAAAAGTTGTTCGCCATTGTCCACCATAGAATAAGATGTGAACATCTTTTTGTCGACACAGATGTGGCAAGTAGCACCAGTGTCCACCTACCATTCTTTAGGATTTTCGATAAAGTTTTCCTCGGAAACAATTGCAGAAAGATTTATGTCATCTACACCATTGAAAATTTGGTCCACTTCGGTCATATTGGCTTAAGCAAGCTTCTTACTTGATCTTCCTTTGCCTTTGCGCTTGCTACGACAATCTTTGGCTCGATGTCCGTCTTTGTTATAGATGTAATATTTTCCATTGAACTTGTACTTCTTAGTTTCCTCTCCTTTAGAGCCTTGTGAGGAACTTTCTCCAAAATACTTTCATTTCTTTACTTTTGGTGTATGTTCTACCACATTTGCCTTAGACTTCATTGGATGCTTACCAACCCGCTTCTCAAAATTGTGGTTGTCCTCCTCAATCCCCAAATGCACAATCAATTCCTCTAAAGTCATTTCTTTGCACTTGTGTTTAAGGTAGTTATTGAATTTCTTTCAGCCTTGTGGTAATTTTTCAATTAAGGCAGCAACTTGGAAGGATTCACTGAGAGACATGCCTTCTGCATGAATGTCATGCAGAATGAGTTGGAGATCTTGAACTTAGCTGATCACAATCTTAGAATCAACCATCACAAAGTCCAGAAATTTGCCTATTACGAATTTCTTCGAGCCAGCATTATTTGTTTTGTATTTTTTCTCCAAAGACTCCCAAAGCTCCTTTGCTGTCTCAATAGGGTTGTAGACATTGTACAATGTGTTATCAAGTCTGTTCAAGATGTAGTTCCAACAAAGGAAATCAGCATGTTTCTAGGCATCGACCACAGTAACCACTTGTCGGTTAATTTCATCATCTTTCAAAGTAGGAGCACTCTCATGGAGAAAACGTGCCAAGTTAAGAGTAGTAAGATAGAACAATATTTTCTGTTGCCATATTTTAAAATCAGTTCCTAAGGCTTTTCACCGTGATTGACTGGCACAGTCACAACAGGAGAAGGGGTTGGAGCAATTGTAGTCACCATACCAGTATTGGTTTGAATATTAGTTTGACTAGTTTCAGTAGCCATAAATTCTAAATTATAAAACAAAATTATAATTAGAATTTTATACTACACATAAAATTTAAACCATAAACATAGAATTTAATTCTGTAAAAATAAAAGAAACAAGAATTGTAACTTTTATTTCCAATTAATTTGAAAATAAAATTTTATTTAAACAAATTAATTCCACACAGAAAAATATTTCTGTAACACTTCAAAAATTAAAATACTGAAAACAGAATTTTAATTAATAAAAACTCAGAAATTATTTCTGAAAACCAAAATTAATTTCTGACCAACTTCACAAATGAATATTCTGAAATTGTTAATGATAACCAGTATATTACTACTAGTTGTCAAAGAAAATAAACAGTATATTACTACTATTTGTCAAATAGTATATTACTACTATTTGTATTTTCCAACCAGAATATTACTTTGTATAAGCACAAAAAATAATTTATGTAAGAAGAAGAAATGAAGAAAAGAAAACAACCAAAAAAATTCTGTATAAACAGAATAATTCAAATTCTGTCTTAAGATTGTTGGAACAATCTTTAGTGTATAAGAAAATAATGTGAAACAAATCAAAATAAATTTCTTACAGAATTTATTTATCAAAATGGGAAAAAAATGATCAAGTCAAGTGTGTGACACTCTATCCTTAAGACAAATTTCCCTGCTCCGGTGCTTACGAATAAATGGCGTCTATCTCCCAAGATACAATAATCTTACACAGATTGTAGTAGCACTCCAAACAATCTGTATAGTGAACTAGAACCTGTGTTCTATACTCTTAGAATTTTTGTCTAAAACTATTATCAAGAAAATATCTATGCAAGAGAGCAAAATGGAAGGCAAGCAGAGAATTTGTGGATTTTACAAATTGTTGGAAGAGGGTCTTAATTTATAGGCAGATTGGTGCCGAACAAGTACAATTTGAACTGAATAGATAGAGATTCAAATATGTAGAGCCGAATAGGTACAAATCTTCCACGTTGCCGCCGTTACGGGCACCATTTGGTAAAGAAAAAGTGATTTGCATGATCATGTTTCCAAGATTGAGAAACATTTGGCAACAAATACCCAATTCATGAATATTTCACAATAGAATTAATACAAATTTGAAGAGTGCAGTCATGCACACCTAATAGCTTGTGTAGAGAAAAGTAAATGAGGATCATTTTTTCTAGTACCACACGAGATATAATATATAAATATAATCTTCTTCGTTAGATTCAATCGTTTCCACAGATAGTGCCAATTGTATGGACATAAAAAAATACTGTATTTGTTGATAAAAAAATCCAATGAGGAAGATGATCAGCACCATCACGCAATTGCCATCTACAAGACAAAACACCCCCAGCCGCAGCCGAGGACTCTCTGACGCCCAAGTCAGTCTTCCAATATTATCAAAATATTTAAGGGCAAATTACCAAAAAAAAACCAAGGTTTAGCGTGTTTTTCACATTAAACCCCACCATTTTAATTTTAACAATTTAAAACCTAAATTTTTAATCGTGTCCCAATGTTGCCTCCATCTGTTTCCATTTGTTTTTGTTAACTTTTTACACTTATTTGATACAGATGTCATTTTTTGATTCGTGCATAATTATTATAATTATTTTATTTCTGAATTACCTTTTTTTTCTATTAGTTCTCTCTCTCTCTCTCTCTCTCTCTCTCTTCTAAGATGAACGATCGCCGACCTCTGGATCACTGATTTTTAAAAAACGACCAAACCATTTCTCACAAAACTACCTCTCCTTTGCTTTGGATTGCCAGAGGTCATGACGGCAGCGAGTTTTTCCTAGGGTTTCGGCGAGTTAGGGTTTGAATGGTCTTTGAAGATGTGGTAGTGAAAACGAGTGAGACTACGGTGTCGACGATAGTCAATCTGACTATGGAAGCAAAGATTGCTAGAGAATGAGTCAAGGCTTTGAGTCACGCGCTCTTAAACATCTGCAAGTCTCTCGTCGCTGGTGGTGTCGATGGAGGAGTGTCAGTTTTTACTCTCCTCTTTCCGAATTTTTTTCGTTTTCAATTTCACCATAATGTAGTCGAACGTGTATTTCGATTGCTACTAGTTCTGCTTATTGAATCGTTCATTTTTATCAATTTGAATAGTTTACTATCTTTTCGATGTTGTCATTGTTGATTTGAGACTTGTTTGAATGATAGATCATGTTAATTGCTCTATGTGATTTACAGAATAGGCTTAAAATTGTGCATATACACAATACATATACTTTATATTGATAGTTAGGTGCTGTGAAAGTGTAATCTTCACTAATAAAATAATTAGAGAGAGAGAGAGAGAGAGAGAAAAAAAGGTAATTTAGAAATAAAATAATTATAATAATTATGGACTAATCAAAAAGTGACACGTGTATCAAATAAGTATAAAAAGTTAATAGAAACAAATGGAAACAGACGGAGGGTCAACATTGGGACACGGTTAAAAATTCAGGGTTTAAATTGTTAAAATTAAAATGTTGGAGTTTAATGAGAAAAACACGCTAAACCCTGGGTCTTTTTTTTTTTTTTTGTAATTTGCCTAATATTTAATGGACTAATTCATAGAGAGAAATTGCACACCTCAATCCATAAGGGTGTTATCTATTTATAATATGCAGTGACTTGCTTAGCAAGTAGTTTAAATGTTCTAAAAGTCTTATCCTAAACAATCTTCAGTTGTTTAAGACTTCTATATTGATAAAATTTTATATCCTGATGAGTTTTGCATAACATAAAACACTAATGCAGTGTTTGATAAGAATTTGGCAACTGTCATACTTGTGATAATCTATAATCATGCCACGTGGCAATGCCTAGACCCACATAATTCTTGCGGTTATTTTTATTCCCTCTCAATACTATTTCTAGAAGGAAAAAAAAAGTTATAAAGACTAGTAAAGATGAGATTCTTTTGAATTTAGATTTTAATGCTTTTAGTGGGAGTGTGAGTTACGTTAAGGAAAAGCAATGCAATCACATTAAGTAAAGTGCCATAATACAAGGCTTCTTCATATTAGCCAAATAGGCATTAATGTGCCCTTTTGACACTTCATGTTTGATAAATAAAGTTATTTTTTTATCACTTTTGTAGATGAATTTTCACGTTACGATTTTGTTTATTTATTGCATAATGGATCTCTAGTAAATGGACACCATTGAGATGTACATTATTAAGGAATAAAAGTAATTAAACATAAATGTGAAAAACATAAAGATAGTGCAAAACACAAGTTTATTTGCTAAACTCTATGAAAGACATAATGCCTCAGCAGAATGATGTAGCTGAGAAACATTATTGTACTCTAATGAATATGACTAAGAGTATTAAATAATTTTTAAATACCCATAACATTGTGAATGTATGTCGTTATAATCTATTGTTTTCATATAGAATCGGGTTCCTAGTAAGGCAGTTCCAAATACTCACTTTGAACTGTGAACGGGAAGGAAACCAAACTTAAGACACATACATGTTTGGGGTTCTCTACAAAATCAGAATTATTGATCCACATGAAAAGAAATTGGATTTTACAATAATCAGTGGTGATTTTGTTGATTATCTTAAAAATTCAAAAGGTATTAGTTTTACTATCTTGGACAAAGTCCAAGAATGGCAAAAATCGATACTATCAAATTTAATAAGAATGGTGAAATCAGTGGGAGTGATAAATTATGAAATGTGATTATTCAATAAGATTGGGTACAAGTATCATTGCCCATAATTTGAAGGAAATTGTTGTTCGTATAGTTGTTAAACAACTTAATGTCCTAGAACAACAAATGAATAATCAATTACTCCATAATATAATTATCACCAATGAAAAGTTGTAAAAGAACCACAAGAAATAATATTAAGAAGACCTCATAAGGTAAAGAGATTTGTCATTTAGAATGATTACGTGGTATATCTATAACAATCTTATTATAATATTCGGATAGGTAAAGACTCGGTTTTGTTGTCACAGGCCATAAAAAGTATTGATTCTACTAAATTAATTGATGTCATGAATGATGAGTTGAAATCAATGGACCAGAATGACATTTGGGATTTCATTGAATTGCCTAAGGATACAAAAATATTTATTGTTCTAAGGGTAATATAAAATGATATAATGCTAGATATGTAGCCAAAGATTTTACTCAAAAAGTAGACATTGATTATAATGAGATATTCCTTTTTCACTTGTATCTTCAAGGGCTAATTTAAGAATCATTATGGCATTAGTAACTCATTATGATATTGAGTTGCATTAAATGTATGTGAAAATTAATTTTCTGAAACAGAGTTTAGATGAAGAATTTTGTGTAGATCAACTCAAAGGTTTCTCTATTGAGGAAAATGAAAATGTGACTTGCAAACTTAGGAAATCAATTTATGGACTTAAACAAGCTTTCTAAAAATTATATAGCGACCCCGGTCTTTCCCCATTTGGTTGTTGTATCTGGACTTAAGTTCCGTGGATCCCATTACTATATATTTACTGTTGTCGTTCTTTAATTCCTTATTTTTGAGTTATAGGATGTGTTGGGCAGGTTTGTTACAGGTTGGTTGAACTTAGAAGCCAAGGGTAATTGCCTAGATTTTTAGCTTCACCCTCGAGCGGAGCTTTTGACGCTCGAGCGGGCCCTTTGTTGTTACTTCTCCACTCGAGCGGGAGTTTTGACGCTCGAGCGTGACTTTCCATCTTCCAATATTTCCTCTGCAGTGTTGGACGCTCGAGCGGGCATTTTGACGCTCGAGCATGAGTTTGTGTGTGACGCTCGAGCGGAGAGTTTTACGCTCGAGCGGGGACCTGGTTCAGCAAAAGTTCTGGGAGTGTGTATCCGCCGCTCGAGCGAGATTCATGACGCTCGAGTGGGAGTCTGTGAGTGATGCTCGAGCGGGGGTTTCCACGCTCGAATGGGGCGACTCTTATATAAAACTGAGAACTGACTTTTTGGATCACTTTTTCATCTCCTTTTGATTTTAAAACCCTAGAACCGTCTTCTCTCTCTACCTACACACCTTCTCTCTAGGTTTTCATCTCATTTTAGTGTGTTTCTACCCTAAGCTCTTTGTATAAAAGATAGAGGGTGACTTTAGCTTCACTTTAATCTGAACAATCTTGGGTTTGGAGCACATTGGGTTTTCGCCATCTTCTCTATTTGAGTTCTTCACTTCGAGGTAGGGATTTCCTACTCCATATTATGGGTTTGGACCTAAGTTTTGGTATTTTTGATATGTTGGTGTCGTTTAGTAATTTTGGAAAAACTAGGGTTTGTGTTATAATTTGAGAAATAGGGAATTGTTTATATATTAAATTCCATGTGATTGTGAATCATGATAAATGACATTGGTAGTGTCAAGTTGATTAAAATTGAACCTTAGGGTTAATTTTGAGGAAATGTGGGAAAAGCCCTAGTTGTTATAATAAATTAATTTGTATAATTAATTTAGAGAAAAATGTGGAATTAAGTTTAATTCTCGAAATTTGGGGAATTATGAAATTAAATGGTGTAGTCGGATAGTTTAATCACTCACCTATGAAAATGTAGAGTTTACATTTGTGGGTACATTTATTTCCTATTTAGAAATAACTGTTTTGGGCTATCGGTGGAGGATAGTCGTGATTGTTGTAGACATTGCATGTTGATTAAGGAAAACTGAAACTAATCACATTGAATGAGTCATTGAAATTGACAGTTGAATTAATACAGCGAATTTGTGTATTGATTGAATATTGTGTATGACAAGTGTTTAATACATTGTATATGCATATTGTTTGGGAGAAGATAGGAGATGTACTCCATGGTTTGAGAGTATGGACTCTCAAACCTGTTTAGGAGGAGAAAGGGGATGGACTCCATTAGTATAGCAAATCTGTGTACTTATTGTTGTATGAAAGTGTATTAGTACAGCATATATGTGTACTTATCAATTGATGGAAGTGTTTTATTATGAGCCTTAGCTTCATTTAATTGTTAAGATCAGAAGAAATATTAATTTGAGATGTAGTCTCAGTTTGTTGTTTGGCTAGGTTCTGAGTCATGTCTGTATAAATGGAAAATTGGATAAATAATGGAAAGTGAAACTGTATTGTGATAAAAGTGATTTATAAGTGTAACCACCTTTTGCATGCTATTGCTTTAGTCAATTCGTATATTTGGTTTAGTATATTTCTACTGGGTTGTGGCTCACCCTATACGGGTACATCATTTTCAGGTCCAGGTGATATGCTACCTCTAAGGACTTAGCTTGGGAGGATTTGGAGTTGAAGACTCTTTCTTTTTTTTAGTAAGCTAGTTTGTTATTTTGATGTTACATGTAATTACAAGCCAAGGGCTTAACCTGTAGTTGAGTTAGTACTCATTTCTTTTATGTCCAAGTATTGGCTTGGAAAGATGTAAGCCCGTAGGGCATTTACTTTCGTTATTACATGTAATGTTTTCTTTCAAGAATACTCTGATAAATGGAATAATGTTTTGTTTTCTTTTACCAATGCATGTCAATATTGTGTATATTAGGGGTTTATTTTGAGGGCGTTACAACTTGGTATCAGAGTGTACCGGGTTTGAATACTTTGGGTATGTGGGAAGTGATTAGTATCACAATGGGTTTGTCTCGCTTGTTAGAGACTTATGTATGATGTGTTTATTTGATAACATGCTTATATGATAATTTGGGTATGGGATTTAATTTCTAGGATGTTGATTGGATCCTTGAGTTTCTATGAGTCTTGTTGGAAAAGCACTTGATCAATGCTGTTTCCAACCGGAACTCTAGCAACGCCTCGGGACTGTCATTATCCAGGAATGAAATTCGTAGGTGCTTATGTGATTATGTGCTTACATGGAGTGAATTATTGTTGTCCAATGTATTAGGACGCGAGTGTTATAGCTTCGGCACATTTATTAATGTGCAAACGTATTAATTGTCTTTGTTGCCTTTATTAGGATGTCAGGACGAGGACGTGGACGTAGTAGGCGTGGCAGGTGTAACAAGCAGGAGATGCCCATACCAGATGAGATTCTGGAGCAGCAGGAGGGTATTGGTCAGGCCAATGTGGCCGAACCAGCAGGTCAGTACGCTATGGGTGCCTTAGCCCGCGAGATAGCAGGAGCATTCAAGGAGTCCGTGGGCATTCTCAGGGCTAAGAATCAAGCCCAGGTTCATGTTGCAAATGCAGGGCCTGGATTTCTGAAGAGAGAGTTCTTCCGGTCTAATCCGGACGAGTTTTTGGATGATCCAAAAGAGCCATTTAAGGCAGATGAATGGCTCGAACTGACAACGAAGACGTTTGAGATGCTTGGCATCGAGGACGGGGTTCTGAAGGTGACCTTGGCATCTTTCCAGCTAAAGGGAGATGTGGGTCAGTGGTGGAAATTCATGAGGGGCCGTATAGGAAGGACTTGGGAGGCTTTCGTAGCTGCTTTCCAGGATAAGTTCTTGTCTCCAGCTGTCAGAGAGAGGTTGAGGAAGCAGTTTTGCCAGCTTAAGCAGCTGAGCTCTTCAGTGGCCGAGTTTGAGGCCACATTTACTAGCTTGTCCAGGTTTGCACCTGAGTTGGTGGCGTCTGAGGAACGCCGTTGTCTTGAGTTTGAGAAGAAGTTGAGGCATGGCCTCAAGATGAGAGTTGGGGGTTCTATGACCCGAGAGTATGGGCGTCTGGTGGATGCTGCAACCCACATGGAGATCATGATGCAGGAGGAGGAGGAGAGGCAGAGGGGTTCCAAAAGGAATCAGGATGGCCAGAGTGATGGCAAGAGACAGAGAGGTTTTACCCCTCAGTAGTCTCAGAGTAGCTTTACTAGATCGACTTTTCCAGTGCCGAGTGCAAGTTCTGGGAAAGGCAGCCAGGGAGACATTACCTGTTTCAAATGTGGTCAGCTGGGCCACAAGTCTCCAGTTTGCCCGCAGAAGGGAGGAGGGCAGAGAGCAGCGTCATCTTCGGCTCGATCTCAGAGCCAGAGTCAGGGCAGGGGTCAGCCACTGTCTTGTTATCAGTGTGGTCAGGCGGGACACCTGAGAGGTTTTGCCCGCAGTTAAGTGGCACATTTGGTGCATCTGGGCAGAAGCAGAGTTCTCAGCTAGCTCAGTCAGGTCAGGCCTCAAGGGCCAATCAGGGGACTTCATCGTCCCATTCTATGCAGCAGTCTTATGCTCCTAGGGGTGAGCAGGTTGATCAGAGACCGTCTGGGCGCGTGTATGCTGTTACCGCGCAGGATCTTGTGCCTGCTCCATTTGTCGTGAGAGGTACCTTCTTGTTTTCCAACTCAATTGCTAGTGTATTGATTGATACGGGAGCATCACATTCATTTATATCTGCCGCTTTGCATCTGTTTTGGGATTGGAGTTGGCACAGTTAGCATCTCTTATTTGTGTTGTATCACCTGTTGGGGGTGAATTGATTTTAAAACAAGGATGTCGGGGCTGTGATATAGAGGTCGCCGACCGCCGACTCCCATTTCCTTTTGTAGTTATGCCCATGTCGAGATTTGATATTATTTTGGGTATGGACTGGTTATCGTCATACCGGGCAGTTATTGATTGTTACTGCCAGAGGGTCACAGTATGTACCTTGAGCGGGGATTGTTTCCATTTCTTGGAGGATCGGGTTGGTAGTGTTTTGCCACCGGTGTATGATCCGCGAGGGCGGAGTGAGCTGAGTGGTCTTCTTGCTAGCCTTTTGAGTAGTGAGTGCGATGAGACCCAGACTGTGTTGCCGAAAGTGGTTTGTGAGTACTCGGACGTCTTTCCCGAGGATCTTGTTAGTTTACCACCTCACAGAGAGATTGAGTTCTCTATTGACTTAGTGCCCGGCACGGCGCCGATTTCTATGGCACCATATCGTTTTGCCCTAGCCGAGTTGGTTGAGTTGAAGATTCAACTCCAGGAGTTGCTAGATAAGGGCTATATTCGCCCAAGTGTCCAGCTGGAAGCACCCTCTTTGCTAAAAAGAAAGGAGGTGCTTTGAGACTCAGACGACACGGAAATCGAATCGGGCTACGGTCAAGAATAAGTACCCTATGCCCCGTATAGATGATCTGTTCGATCAGTTGAAGGGTTCCCGTTGTTTCTCTAAGATAGACTTGAGATCGGGTTACCACCAGTTGAGAGTCAGGGAAGAGGATATTCGGAAGAGGACATTCCGTACGCAATATGGCTACTATGAGTTTCTGGTGATGCCATTTGGGCTCACCAATGCACCGGCAGTCTTTATGGACTTGATGAACCGGATATTTCGGGAATTCTTAGATCGTTTTGTAGTCGTCTTCGTGGACGACATTCTAATTTATTCACCTTCTGAGGAGGAGCACGAGGAACACTTGAGAGTAGTGCTTGAGTTGCTTAGAGTCCATAAGCTTTATGCTAAGTTTGGGAAGTGTGAGTTCTGGCTAGGGGAAGTCAAATTCTTAGGCCATGTGGTTTCTGGGGAAGGGGTGTCTGTTGATACATCCAAGATTGAGGCAGTGCAAGATTGGGCACAGCCTAAGAGTGTGTTTGAGATCCGCAGTTTTCTGGGATTAACTGGATACTATCACCGGTTTGTGAAGGATTTCTTCAGGCTAGCTTCGCCATTGACTAGGTTGACGCGGAAATGGGTCAAATTTGTATGGAGTGAGACTTGTGAAAAGTCGTTCCAAGAACTGAAAGTCAAATTGACCACCGCTCCGGTCTTGATTATTCCGGAGAGAGGGTTGGGTTATGCAGTCTATTGTGATGCCTCATGAGAGGGTTTGGGTTGTGTGTTGATGCAAGAGGGGAAAGTGGTAGCCTATGGCTCGCGTCAGTTGAAAATACACGAGAAGAATTACCCTACACATGACCTAGAGTTAGCAGCTGTAATCTTTGCCTTGAAGATTTGGAGGCATTACCTTTATGGCGAGAGGTTCGAGGTATTCTCAGATCATAAGAGTCTGAAATATCTGTTTACACAGAAAGACTTGAACTTGAGGCAGAGAAGGGGGATGGAGTTCATTGAGGATTATGACTTCGAGTTGCACTATCATCCGGGGAAGGCCAATGTGGCGGCCAATGCCCTTAGCAGGAAATCTGTTAGTGACGTAGCTAGTATAGCCATCCGGGAATGGGAGATGTTGGGTGCACTTGGGGAATTTGATTTGCTTCTAGGCGAATCCGTTAAGGTTGCGGCCTTGTTTTCTGTTGTTACGCAGCCTACAGTTGTGACTCGAGTGTTAGAGGCATAGAGAGGTGACCTTGAGGTAAAATCCCTCCGAGAGAAGATCTCCAGTGGGAAGGTTGAGAAGGGTTTGACGGTGTATCCCGACTTGAGTGTGAGATACCGAGACCGTTTGTTTGTGCCGGAGTCTTGCCGAGAGGAGGTACTCCGAGAGTTTCATCATTCACGCCTTGCGGTGCATCCGGGAGGCACTAAGATGTATCGGGATTTGGGTCGCCAGTTTTGGTGGCGGGGTATGAAAAGAGATGTGGCAGTCTTCGTGTCTAAGTGCCTTACTTGTCAGCAAGTGAAGGCCGAGCATCAGAGGCCAGCGGGTTTGTTACAGCCCTTGCCTATTGCCGAGTGGAAGTGGGAGCATGTCACTATGGACTTCGTTGTAGGTCTTCCGAGGACTCAGCGGGATAGTGATGCTATTTGGGTGGTTGTAGACCGGTTGACTAAGTCGGCGCACTTCATTCCTATGCACGTGAAAGATTCGGTAGATCATCTTGCCAACTTGTATATTCGGGACATAGTGAGATTGCACGGGGTCCCAGTGACGATTGTTTCAGATAGAGACCCACGTTTTACTGCTAGGTTGTGGCAGAGTTTGTAGAGTGCCTTAGGCACTAAGTTGACCTTTAGCACGGCTTATCATCCTCAGACTGACGGGCAGTCCGAGCGTACTATTCAGATCCTTGAGGATATGCTTCAGGTTTGTGTTCTCGATTTCAGTGGGTCGTGGGAGAGGCACTTGTCTTTAGTGGAGTTTGCCTACAACAACAGTTTCCAGTCTAGTATCGGTATGGCACCGTTTGAGGCCTTGTATGGCCGACCGTGTAGGTCTCCAGTTTGTTGGGCCGAGGTGGGTGATGCACCTTTGTTGGGTTCGGAGTTGGTGAGGGAAACGACGGAGAAAGTTGAACTTATCCGTAGAAGGCTTGTTACAGCCCAAAGTCGTCAAAAATCATATGTCGACCGTAGGAGGAGACCTTTGGTATTTGAGGTGGGTGATCATGTCTTTCTAAAGATATCACCTAGGCGGGGATTGATGAGATTTGGAAAGAGTGGGAAGTTGTCCCCTCGGTTTATTGGCCCTTTTGAGATTCTTGAGAGGATTGGTGAGGCTGCCTATCGTTTAGCTTTGCCACCGCAGTTATCCGGAGTTCATGACATATTTAATGTGAGTATGCTTCGGAAGTATGAGCCAGATCCATCACATGTATTGGATTGGACCGACTTAGAGGTAGATGAGGATGCCTCGTATGAAGAGAGGCCGGTTCGGGTCTTGGATAGGTAGGATCAAGTCTTGCGAGGCAAGACCATTCCCTTGGTAAAAGTTCTGTGGAAACATCACGGAGTGGAGGAAGCCACTTGGGAACGTGAATTGGAAGTCCGCGAGAATATCCGGACAAGTTTGTTGATGTGTAATCATGTATCGAGACTTTATAATATTATCGAACTTTAAGAACATTATGTATGTCTTAAGTTGTAAAACATTGATTAATGTTTTGGTTTAATGGAAGAATTTTGAAACTTGCCTCAAAATGGAAGTTTAATGGGACATTGCATATGTCAAATATATTGTATAATTGGAAATGTATCATGAACGTTGAATATGATACGAAATGGTGAATCTTATAGATTGATAATTGTTGAATTGGAAAGAAATGCATGTTGATGATGCAAGTTGAAATATATGTTGTTTTATATATTGTGAGATGCCTCTTGGTAAGAGACGGAATGACCGGTATTAGGTCAGGATTAAATATTGAAATGTCATATTGTTGGAAATTGAGAAAAAAAAAACCTATTTTTGAAAACTTATGCTTAATTTCGGGGACGAAATTCTTTAAGGGGGGCAGGTTATAGTGACCCCGGTCTTTTCCTATTTGGTTGTTGTATCCGGACTTAAGTTTCGTGGATCCCGTTACTATATATTTACTGTTGTCGTCCTTTAATTCCTTATTTTTGAGTTATAGGATGCGTTGGGCAGGTTTGTTACAGGTTGGTTGAACTTAGAAGCCAAGGTTAATTGCCCAGATTTTTGCCTTCACGCTCAAGCGGTGCTTTTGACGCTCGAGCGGGCCCTTTGTTGTTGCTTCTCCACTCGAGAGGGAGTTTTGACGCTCGAGCATGATTTTCCATCTTCCAGTATTTCCTCTGCAGTGTTGGATGCTCGAGCGGGTATTTTGACGCTCGAGCGGGCATTTTGACGCTCGAGCGTGAGTTTGTGTGTGACGCTCGAGCGGGGAGTTTTACGCTCGAGCGGGGACCTGGTTCAGCAAAAGTTCTGGGAGTGTGTATCCGCCGCTCGAGCGGGATTCTTAACGCTCGAGCGAGTTCAGGAGTGACGCCGAGCGGGTTTCCACGCCGAAAGTATGCTTTATATATAAAACCGAGAACCGACTTTTTGGATCACTTTTTCATCTCCTTTTGATTTTAAAACCCTAGAACCATCTTCTCTCTCTACTTACACACCTTCTCTCTAGGTTTTCATCTCCTTTTAGTGTGTTTCTACCCTAAGCTCTTTGTATAAAAGATAGAGGGTGACTTTGGCTTCACTTTAATCTGAACAATCTTGGGTTTGGAGCACATTGGGTTTTCGCCATCTTCTCTATTTGAGTTCTTCACTTCGAGGTAGGGATTTCCTACTCCATATTATAGGTTTTGACCTAAGTTTTGGTATTTTTGATATGTTGGTGTCGTTTAGTAATTTTGGGAAAACTAGGGTTTGTGTTATAATTTGAGAAATAGGGAATTGTTTATATATTAAATTCCATGTGATTGTGAATCATGATAAATGACATTGGTAGTGTCAAGTTGATTAAAATTGAACCTTAGGGTTAATTTTGAGGAAATGGGGGAAAAGCCCTAGTTGTTATAATAAATTAATTTGTATAATTAATTTAGAGAAAAATGTGGAATTAAATTTAATTCTCGAAATTTGGGGAATTATGAAATTAAATGGTGTAGTTGGATAGTTTAATCACTCACCTATGAAAATGTAGAGTTTACATTTGTGGGTACATTTATTTCCTATTTAGAAATAACTGTTTTGGGCTATCGGTGGAGGATAGTCGTGATTGTTGTAGACATTGCATGTTGATTAGGGAAAACTGAAACTAATCACATTGAATGAGTCATTGAAATTGACAGTTGAATTAATACAACGAATTTGTGTATTGATTGAATATTGTGTATGACAAGTGTTTAATACATTGTATATGCATATTGTTTGGGATGAGATAGGGGATGTACTCCATGGTTTGAGGGAAGATAGGGGATGGACTCTCAAACCTGTTTAGGAGGAGAAAGGGGATGGACTCCATTAGTACAGCAAATCTGTGTACTTATTGTTGTATGAAAGTGTATTAGTACAGCATATATGTGTACTTATCAATTGATGGAAGTGTTTTATTATGAGCCTTAGCCTCATTTAATTGTTAAGATCAGAAGAAATATTAATTTGAGATGTAGTCTCAGTTTGTTGTTTGGCCAGGTTCTGAGTCATGTCTGTATAAATGGAAAATTGGATAAATAATGGAAAGTGAAACTATATTGTGATAAAAGTGATTTATAAGTGTAACCACCTATTGCATGCTATTGCTTTAGTCAATTCGTATATTTGGTTTAGTATATTTCTGCTGGGCTGTGGCTCACCCTATACGAGAACATCATTTTCAGGTCCAGGTGATATGCTACCTCCAAGGACTTAGCTTGGGAGGATTTGGAGTTGAAGACTCTTTCTTTTTTTTAGTTAGCTAGTTTGTTATTTTGATGTTACATGTAATTACAAGCCAAGGGCTTAACCTGTAGTTGAGTTAGTACTCATTTCTTTTATGTCCAAGTATTGGCTTGGAAAGATGTAAGCACGTAGGGCATTTACTTTCGTTATTACATATAATGTTTTCTTTTACCAATGCATGTCAATATTGTGTAGATTATGGGTTTATTTTGAGGGCGTTACAAATTGTATCTTAAGTTTCATGATACTATTTTTCCTTTGGATTTAAAGAAAACATTTTTTTATTAGTGTACATATTCAAAGATCAGTGGCAGCAAGTTTATATATATGATTTTGTATATTGATGATATTTTGCTTGTCAATAATGTACGTGATTTATTGTACGAGTTAAAAAATTTCTTTTTAAGAACTTTGAAATGAAATATATTAGTAAGACAACCTATGTGATAGAAATTGAAATATTTCTGAATGAATCACATGAATTGTTGAGATTGTCTCAGAAGGTATATATTAAAAGTTCTATAGAGATTTAGAATGAAAGAATATTCACATAAAGTTATCCATGTTCCGAAAGGAAATAAGTCCAGTCTTATGCAAAATATATATATATATATATATAAATTCAATTGGAATGGAAACGATTCGTTATACGGTTATTGTAAGAAGCTTAATGCTTAAATAAGGAAGTTATAAGGTAATCATAAGGAATAAAAGATTACTTGCTCACATTTACGAGATCTGATAATCTTGAATTGATTGATTACTTAGATTCAGATTTTGGAGGATGCATTGATAGTAGAAGTTCACTTTTGATTATTTGTTCTTATCATATGAAGAAGAAATATCATGAAAGGTGTGAAATGAACTATAATAAATATCTCCTATGAAAGTTGAATTTATGGTGTGCTTTGAGACTACAATTCATGAATTGTTATTACAGAACTTTATCTCATGATTTGGGATTGTCGACTTTTGTTGCCAAGTCGTTGAGAATTATTGTGATAATTTCGCAATTATTTTATTTTCTTAGAATGACAAGTATTCTAATGATGCTAAACACATAGAATTGAAATACTTTGTCGTTAAAGAAGAATTTCAGAAACAAAAAGTGTTAATAAAACACGTAAATACATAACTTTTAAGTGCAGATCTATTGATGAATGGATTACTCTTAAAGACAATTAAGAAACTTGCGAATTGGGTTTTAAATGTAATCCATAATAGTTATTTATGATTAATTGTGTTATTTGATACATTGAGATCTCATTAACTGTGTTTCTGATATGTTTCCTGTTATGAATGGTGTACGTACACATAGATGAATAAATGAATGATAACATGAATAATTTTTGATAAAAAGACATTATTGGACCTTTTAAATATACTCTTCACTTAAGGACTATATTAAACTAGTTGCTAGTATTGTGGTACATGGAAGGGACTACGTCACACTATTGGTGTAGAACCGCCATGATTCACATTAGTGAACTATTTAATTATAGTATTACGATGATGACCAAATTAAAGTAAGGTTGGATATGATTTATTGCGCACCTAATGTTTACCTTATTAAATATTGATGTATATTATCATATGGGCTAAGTGAGAGAATGTAAGACTAAATTTAATTATTTAGTCATTATGGTAACCCACATGATATGACAATATGAATTATAAATTTAATAAGATTATAGTTCCATATCTTCAATCACAAGTTATTATCTGATTGGTCAATAGGTGGAGTAGTTTCCAAATCTCCTACTTTGATGGGCAAGTAAAGTTATAGTTATATTAGGAAACAAGTCATCTCTTTACCTATAAAAGTATATTTAGATCACCCTTGTTAGGGAAAATAGATGGTTTTCCACAAGTAAATCAATCAGTGGAAATAAAAACTAATGCGGAAAAATTAAATCAACAACGACACAAGAATTTTTATATGGTTCCCAATGTGAGGTACGTCCACACGATCAAAATCTGATTTCACTATCAACCAAAAAGTTTTCAAACGATTACAAGCAAGACACGAATGGTCTCACAAACCACTCTTCGGTGAATTCCAAATAATCACAAATAAACATGAGGAAAGACCTCACCAAGTCGATGAACAAAAGTCTTCAAAATAGATTGTAGAAGACCCAAAATAATATACCCAAATCAATCAAACACGCATGTTGACAATGCTTTAAAGCAACCAAAAATTGAAAACAAAGAAAAACTTCCGAGCATCAATCCGAAAAAAACAACCACTGAACAAGAACAAATCATATAGTTGCCACAACACCTTTTTTTTTCTTTTTTTCTTCAGAAAACTAAACAATACCTCAATAAATATTGTTAATTCTTGGGCTTTTTATCAAAACCCTAGTTGCTACCAAATTGATTATAAAATGCCCATTAGGCCTCCAAAAGTTAGATATAATATATTAAAAATATATTATAACCAACACCAAACCAAATTAAATATTTTCATAAACTAATTGGGTCCCATACTCTACTAAGGAGGTGTACCCAACAATTCTCCCCCTATGACTTATGTGGAGACATCAACCATACTCGCCAAAGTTCGGCACTTTAAATGTTTGTCCCTCGACAAAGTCTTAGTCAACATATCCGAAATATTATCATCTGTGTGAACCTTTTCGAGTTGTAACAATTTCGAATCTAACACATCATGAATCCAATGGTATCTCACATCAATATGTTTCGATCTCAAATGAAAAGTAGAATTTTTACCCAAATGAATAGTACTTTGACTATCACAATAAAGCGCATACCTTTCTTGCTTTAAACCATATTCTTGCAAAAATTTCTTCAACCATAACTCTTCTTTGCAAGCTTCCGTAATGGCAATAAATTCAGCTTCGGTAGTTAAGAGAGAAACACATTTTTGTAATTTAGATTGCCATGCCATAGCTCTCTCTGCAAATGTCATCAAATACCTTGAGGTAGATTTTATAGAATCAACATCACCAGCCATATCAAAATCCATGAACCCATCAAGTATCGGCTTACCACCCCCAAAACACAAACACACCTTCAAAGTCCCTCAAAGATATCTTAGAATCCACTTCATCGTTGTCTAATGTTCTTTACCCGGATTAGAGAGAAACCAACTCACCACACCAACAGCGTGAGCAATATCTGGCCTTGTACAAACCAGGACGTACATCAAAGAACCAACCGTTGAAGCATAAGAAGTTTTTTGCATCTCTTCCTTATCTTTCTCACTTGTAGAACATTGATTTGAACTAAGTTTGAAGTGACCCGCAAGTGGACCACCAACCGGCTTTGCTTTATCCATGTTGAACCTCTCAAGAACTTTTTCAATGTAGCTTTCTTGAGACAACCAAATCAACCCCTTTTTTGTGATCACGAACAATTTTCATACCAAGTATTTGCTTTGCTGGCCCCAAATCTTTCATAGCAAAAGACTTGCTTAACTCCAATTTCAACATGTTAATCATAGTATAATCTTGACCCACAATTAACATGTTATCAACATAAAGCAAACGAATAATAAATTTGCCATTTAAAAAATTTTCACAAACACACAATGATTCGAAATGGTTTTAGAAAAATCATTATTCATCATGAAAGAGTCAAATTTTTTGTACCATTGTTGCGGTGCTTCCTTTAGGCCATACAAACTTTTCTTCAATTTGCAAACAAATTTCTCTTTCCTTTTTTTTCACAAAACCCTCTAGTTGCTCCATGTAAATTTCTTCTTTAAGATGACCATGAAGAAATGCAGGCTTCACATCAAGTTGTTCAACTTCAACATTCATACTTGTAGCCATTCCAAGTACAACCCGAATAGAAGACATCTTCACAAGCGGTGAAAAAATTTCATCAAAGTCAACACCTTTCTTTTGCTCAAAGCCTTTCACAACAAGGCTACCTTAGATTCTTGCCATCATTCTTCAATTTGAAAACACACTTCTTTTTCAGAATTTTCCTTCCCTTAGGCAACTTTACTAAATTATAAGTATGATTTTCAAGCAAGGAATTCATTTCTTCTTCCATGGCCCTTTTCTAATCACCTTTCTTTGCATACTCAATTGCTTCTTGGTATCTCTCGAGCTCCCCTTGATTGGAAATCAACTCAAATTCATTGGGAGGATACTTTCTCGAAGATTGTCGGTTCCTTGTAGATTTCCTCAACTCAAGTTGTGGTGGCGGTTCTCGAGTTGGATGCTTTTTCTCAATTTCTGGCTCAACTTCATTAGGATTAATATCATCCTCCACATGTTCAATAGGTGGCTGCACATCTTTCCCATTTTCATCATCCACCGAAGATGAAGGAGGTGGATCCATGTCAATGAGATCACTAGTTTTTTGCTCCAATTGATCACTTTTGCCAAAGTCTTCAATTGTTTGGTCTTCAAGAAACACAACATCACGGCTTCGAATAACTTTCTTGTCGATCGGATCCCACAATCTATAACCAAATTCATCATACCCATAGCCAAGAAAAATGCATTGTCTTGACTTGCTATCAAGCTTGGACCTCTCATCCTTTGGAATGTGAACAAAAGCAAACACTCTCAAGTGCTCATAAGACACATATTTGCCAGTCCAAACTCTTTCGGGAACATCACCATTCAAAGGATATGAAGGAGATAAATTGATCACGTCAACTGTTATCCTCATTGCCTCACCCAAAAAGGATCTTAGCAATTTAGCATGTGAAAGCAGACACCTTGTTCTTTTTACAATGATATGGCTCATCCTCTCGGCAACGCCATTTTGTTAAGGAGTCTTCTTAACTATCTTTTGATGCCGAATACTTGGTTGCGACAATACTCATCAAATGGCCCAATGTATTCACCACCATTGTCTGTTTGGATGCACTTTAATTTATGTCCTATTTCACTTTCAACCATGGCCTGAAAATGCTTAAATACATCTACTTGATCTTTAGTTTTTAGTACAAAAGCCCAAACTTTCCTTGAATAATCATCAATGAAAGTAACAAAATAAAGTGCACCACTATGTGTTCTAACGTTTAAAGGACCACAAACATCCGAATAAATCAACTTCAAAACATTTTATTTTCTAGAAACAACATCTTTATGAAAAGAAACTCTATATTGTTTGTTCGCCAAACAATGGACAGAAGTTTTAACATGTGTACCTTTCAAATTGGGTAGAAGCTCTTTCTTGAATAAAACTTGTACCCTTTTTCACTTATGTGCCCAAACCGCTTCTGCCACAATTCAGTAGAAGTATCATCTTTAAGTGCATTGACAACACCTTTACAAATTTTTTCTTGCATCGAATAAAGTGTATGAGTCTTCTTGCACTTAGTCACCACTAAAGAACCCTTTGTGAGTTTCCATATTTCATCACCAAATTCGTTGTTGTAGCCTTCATCATCTAGCTTCCCGATAGAGATCAAATTAAGGCAAATGTCTAGAACATGTCTCACATCGTTAAACAACAACTTGCAGCCCAAATTTGTTTCCAAGCAAACATTACCATGTCGACAATCTTGGATAAACCTTCATTACCCATTCAAACACACCCATAATCTCTTTTGGTGTAGTTAGTGAAGAAATCAACTCGAGAAGTCACATAAAAAGAAGCACTAGAATCAATCACCTAATTGCTCTCTTGGCCCACAAAATTAACACATTCATCTTCACAAACGACCATGAGATCACCATCGGTAGTAATCGCCGTTGTGTCTTCTTGTTTCTTATCTATACTTTTGTCACGCCTTTTCTCCTTGTTCTTAAGCTTTTGACATTCTTGCTTTATGTGCCCTTTCTCATGGCAATAATAACACTCAATATCTTACTTTGAAAAAGAACCATCTCTTGATTTGTCACGGCTTTGATCATGACCATAAGGAGTCTTACTCCTCCCCCTTGTTTTGCTTCAGCCTCTCACAACAATTGCCTCCGAATAAGAAAAACCCGCTAATTTTCTTCTAGTTTCTTCATTCAACAAGTTACTAGTGACTTGACTCATTGTGACAACTTCATCGGGTGTTGAATTACTAACCGTCACAACCAAAGTCTCCCAACTTTTGAGTAAAGAACTAAATAGCATCAAAGCTGACAACTACTCATCAAAAATAATTTTCATAGAAGCAAGTTGGTTAACAATAGTCTTTATTTCATTCCAATATTCCAGAATGGGGTTACCATCTTTATATTTTAAATTAACCAACTTTCGAAACAGAAAAGCTTTATTTGTGACTGATTTTCTATTATAAAGACCTAATTTTTTCCATAAATCATGTGTCAAAATTTCAGTAGCAACATGATGAAACACATTGTCATCAATCCATTAACGGATAACACCAACGAATTTTCGATTAAACCTCTTCCAGTCATCATCTTTCATACCCTCGAGTTTGCCACTATCACCCTTAATGGGTCCATACAAATGTTTACAAAATAATAGGTCCTCTATTTAGTTTTCCAAGTTACCCAATTGCTTCCATTGAAGCTAGACATACGACCCATATTTCCCTCCATTGATTTACACAAATAAATAAATGTAAATAAACCATTAGTTCTGATACCAGCTGTTAGGGAAAATGGATAATTTCCCACAAGTAAATCAATCAGTGAAAATAAAAACAAATGTAGAAAAATTAAATCAACAACGACACAAGAATTTTTACGTGGTTCCCTCAATGTGAGGTACGTCTATGGATCGAAATCTGATTCCACTATCAACTAAAAAGTTTCCAAACGATTACAAATGAGACACGAATGGTCTCACAAACCACCCTTAAGTGAATTCCAAATAATCACAAATAAATAAGAGGAAAGACCTTACCAAATAGATGAACAAAAGCCTTTGAAATAGATTGCAGAAGACCCAAAATAATAATATACCCAAATTAGCCGAACACGCACACTAATAATGCTTCAAAGCAGCCAAAAATTGAAGACAAAGAAAAATTTCCAAGCACTAGTTCGAAAACAACACCCATCGACAAAGAAACAAATCATATAGTTGCCGCAACACCTTTTTTTCTTTCTTTCAAAAAACTAAACAATACCCCTCTTTCGAAAAACTAAACAATACGTCAGTAAATATTGTTAATTCTTGGGCTTTTTATCAAAACCCTAGCTGCTACCAAACTGATTATAAAATACTCATTGGGCCTCCAAAGGTTAGATATAATATATTAAAAATATATTATAACCAACACCAAACCAAATTAAATATTTTCATAAACAAATTGAGTCCCATACTCTACTAAGGAAGTATACCCAACATTATTCTGAATATAATGTATTCTAAAGAGTGTTAAGAGAGAAAAACCTTTTTTTTCACTACTATTATTGTTAGGTTTATGTTCAATCAATTATGGATCACTAGAAGGTTTCGTATAACTGATCCGAGTATGTTATTTATTTTTTGCATTATGTTATTATTTGTGAAAATGATGATAGTTCGTGATTTTAGATTATGAAGGTTGTTATATGCATAACACTATAAAATTATTTACACTTTAGTTATGACACATTAAATTGTTGGATATAACTTAGTTGTAACTTCTTGTGATTGTTATTTTGGTTATGACTAAAGGGGTATTTGGTTATACATCAAGAAATGGTTAGTTATGACTCATTCTGATGTTAGTTATAACCTATTGAGATTTTTTTTTTCTTTTTTGTTTTTGTTGTTATAATTGAAGATGTGTTGCTTAGTTATAATTTATATAGCGGTCATTTTAGTTATGAATGGAAATAATTTGGTTATAAAAATTTATAATATCAATACTATAAAGTCATAACTTGTATATGGTAGACCCCTTTTAGAGGTGTATAACATAAGGACCCATTTTAGTAGGTTGCTTGTAATTAGAAGGAAAATTTATAATAGAGAGCTATTACAGTTTAAAGAAGGGATATTATTGTAATTTTATAGAGGATATATATGATATAATCTATATATATAGGGGTACTAATATAATTATCAAAACTTTAGAGAGGCACGTGCCCTCCTAATCCTAAATTGGCTCTGTCCCTAGGCGTGACTGTGTCGTTGGTAATTCTATTTACCTAATGCGTGTTGTAGATCATTATGTTTTGTATTATTCAAGTATGGTGGTTTACATATTGTTTGCTAATTAAAAAACACATTGAAATGTGTCGTTACAGGTGTTATGGTTAACTAGTTAAATTCTATAAGTAAAACATACCTACATTTGGAAGCATACATTGAGACACTCGGTTCAAACATTATACTGGTGTCACAGTGTTATATGGAATATATTGAAACATTTGGCTAAATTTTGCAAATTTAAAAAAATAGACACATGCTACATGCCTCATGTTTGGATGACGCAAACAAATGAATTAAATTGTAACGCCCCCAAAATACTTACGTAAGAAGGACACAAGATTTCACACTAACAGGATCTTGATTTCCAAAGCAATCACCTCTATAACATACATGGATATATGGATAATACCGTTTCATCCATTACATCATCATTTTATCTCAAACATGTATATTCATTAAGACATCAAGAGATTTACAAAAGTTTCACATGCGAGTATACATTCAATATTTCTAGAATATGAATTTGTAGCATGTGGCAATATAAGTCAAATGTAAATTAATGCCCTCAAGGGCTACAAATTCCAAGGCTCAAGCTCGGTTATACAAAAGTGGTTTTCAAACCCATACAAACAAAGCCCTTGGCTTATCCAAAATAATTACAGCAAAAAGGTAAGAGCCTTGTACTCTCAAAAACACATCACATGCCTTTAATTTGGTGGAATCACCACATCATTTCTTACACAAGATCCCATAGGGTGAGCACAAAGCCCAGTAGAGAAATTGAACAAAGTGTAATCATTTTATACAATTTCATGAGGTGAATGCATATGTCATGTCATGTCATGCTAGAAATATATTTCTCATCCTTTGAAAGTCTTGTACACAATGCAAAGTTTTGAAACATAAAGCTCCAACAATTTCTAATATAGTTTTCAAGGGGGTAATAAATACGACTTGATTAAACCCTAAGCTTGTGTCCACAAGTGGGCCTAACAAGCTCCACCTAACCCCACTTTACCAGTCTTTCACCGGAAGGCACGTGGTACCTCCTCACCATTTTACCGGTCTCTCACCGGAAGACACGTGGCATCTCCTCACCACTTTACCAGTCTTTCACCGGAAGACATGTGGCACCTCCTCATCACATTACTGGTCTTACCACACATATCTACCCCAAGGCAATCAAGTGATCTCATTTCACAACAATTCTTTTCTCAAGCATTAACTAAAAATGCAATTTAAATTTTTAGTCAACAATAATGTAATGGAATGAAAATGCATTAAGTGTCCCTGCAATTTGATATTTCCATTTCTGATGTCTCCACACAATCTTCCATTGTGATCAACAGACCTATATCTCTTATCAATGAAAAAAAATCATAAAACAACCCCAAGCGATAACACAATAACCTTCACATTTACTTTGCAAAAACCTCCATTTAACATATACATATACTTATGTTTTTGAGCATTAGATAACAATTCCTTAACATGTGCATTTTCTACATGTAAATCATCACCTTTAACTTGGTCATATCAAGACCAATCAACAACATGCTACAATAACAAACCTCAATGTCTACTCTTTCTCGTTTTACCCAAGAATTTCTCATACATATACAATATAGAAATTTCTCAATCATAAATCCCTTGTAATACTTATTCAACATAAATTTCACACTATCTCTACATTTTTCTAGAAATCCCCAATTTCTAGGGTTTCACCAAAACTAGGTTCTTCTCCATTTCGAAAGGGTTTTTGCCCAACAACTCACACAAAGTTCAATGTCCTTCAAGACATGGAAAAAATTTGAGAAAACCCACTTTTAAAACCCCTTTAGAGTTCATAGGCTCAAGACCATATATTTCAACTACAATGAGAAGCTCTAAATAAGCATAGACTTGTAAAGAAATGAATACACAACTCAAGAAATCCCTACATCAAGTTCTTGAAGGAAAAAGAGAAGAAAGCCCCAAAAATCAACGGTGTCAAAACCCGATCTCCACCGCACACAATGTAGCCCTCAAAGAGTTCTCCAACTTTGATGAAGGAACTAAGGTCAAAACTTTAATGGATTTGGAGAAATCAAGGATTTAATGAAGTTTGGTGAAGAAAAATAGAGATAAGGGGAAGAAAATGTGTTTTTAGGGAGAGAGACAGAGAGATGAGGAAAAAGTGATATACAATCAACCCAAGGAAGAGAAAAAGAAGAGAAATTCAGACTCAGCGATTCCCGCACATGCATGCCTTCTCCTACACATGTGGCACACCGGCTCACTTCCTGCACGTGTGATTGTACGTACAATTATTGCAATCTTGCACCTTTGACAGACCCTCCTCACCGCACGTGCGGTCCCCTTTTCAGCACGTGCGGCCGAAGCCCCCGCATGTGCAGTTCTGCCTCCTAACCAGAAAATTCACCAGCTAAACCCAGGACACCTCGGATCCAAACTCACGCATTCCGAAACAAGCGAAGCTCAACTCCGGAGAAAAATAAAAACAAAAGAAAAGAAATCCAAGAAAGGTTTCAAGGACGGTGAACCCAAACAGTCGACAAGACCTTGAGTTAATTCCCGACACTCCTAACACGAGTAAATTAATCATGAATAAAAGAATGACAAGACGGGTTATGTACCCGGTCATCACATAAATGGACCTCTCGTTGAAAGTAGGATCACAAATAAATTGAACTGTTCGCGAGCTGGCTCGGCTCTGCTCGTTTATCTTTATTTAAATTATATAATAAATATATTATTTATATATTAAATAATATATAAATATATTTATATATATATAAGTAATAGCATAAATATATCATTTATGTATTAAATAATATAAATAATAATAAATAAAAAAATCTTATCAAGCCGAGTCAAGTTCGAGTTTCACTAATATTAACGAATTGAGCTAAGCTCAAACTCAATAAGTAAATAAGCCGAGCTCAAACTCAGCAAAACTTGACTTGTTTACAGCTCTAATTGAATCGCAAAATTTACTCCCGGCTATTCAAAAATTCAAACCCACACAATCTAACCTGTTATGGTACTGAAAAAAAAGGGTGATACTATGGTACATTTAGATGTACCATATATCTAGTTATGAACTTATATGATTTTATATCATAACCAATACCATATTAATGATAATCAGTATCATATTAACTCATAACTTAGTTATATTCAGTTATTCATTTGTACCATATTACCTCATAACCAGGTCATAACTAAATTATTTAAATAATTTAACTCTCAATTGCCAACCAGCGTAGCCAATTACCAAGGAGGGGACAAAATTGAATCAGTCGTGGTAAAGAAGTTTGGCCCTCTTGTTAGCTCTTCTCCTCCCTCTTCTCTTTCCTTTTCTCTTATGCCATAGCCGAAGCTTTCGAGGACCACCAGCCTCGTCGTTGATCCAGGCTTTAGCCATGCTGACATCTTCTTCACAAGCTCTCACTCTCTAGATGTCTCCACTATAGGTTTGTGAGCAAAGAAGTCATCGTCTTTTCCCTTCCCTTCCAGTCGAATTGAATTTTTCCGAGAACTCTTTTTCGTAGTTTAGGTTTGTTGGTAGCTCTAAGCTTCATCTAAATGGGCCATTGGTGCTTTGATTTCAAAGCCCAAACCCTTATTGAGGAATACAGGAGCATAATAGTCTACAAAAACCACCAATTTGACTAAAGAGGATCTAACAAATATAATTCCTATACGAGTAGGACTTCCATGTCCACCAGAATTTATACAGGACTATTTTACATACCATTCTCTGAAATGGGATTTACAGATAGATTTTCCTTAAAAAAACACAATATAATTATGTTACTAGAAATCCTCATCATAGTTGTTGAGTTTCTTGTACTAGGACGTGGCTTTGTCTCTCCACATAGGGAAATTATTAAATATTCCTGGAGTACTGCGTGTCTGTACTACTTAACCAATCATTATTCAATATATCTCCTCATGTTCCCCAATCACCCAACACAATACCCCATCTACCCACCTTCTCCACCAATCATAATATTCTGGAATACCACATGTCCATACTCTGGGATTATTGAATAATTACCTCTAGACGTATTTCGATTATCGAAAGGACATTATCATGCAATTCATTTTTACTATCTTTATGCTATAATTTGGTAAAGGATGGGAAATTAAACAAAAATATGATTTTCCAATGTCCCTTTCCTCAACCTAACAATAACAAACAATAAAATTGTCTATATTAGGAAAACAAATTCTCTCAATCTTATTAATTTTTTTCTCTTTCTTCCTCTACGCATTTTCTCACTCCACCCAACTACCAAATCACCTCTTCTTCGAGGGCGACTCTACATGTAACGTTGGGTGTTCAATTGAACACTTGAATTATATAATTATATATATATATATAATTTAGCCTAAAACTTTATGTTGAACATCTTGTTGGGTATACCTCCTTATTGGAGTGTGGGACCCAATTGGTTTTGGAAAAAGAGTTTTAAGTTGGCTTGGTTTAGGTATAATATTTTTATATATTATATTTGTGGAGGCCCAATCCAATTGGGATACAATTAGGGTTTGAATACAAAACCCTAGATTCATTATATTATTTTTGTTCCATATACACACCAAAAAGAGTGGGGTGGCCATACTATTCCATCACTTCGATAACAGTGCCGAAGTTTGATTTATTGATTCAATTTCGATTTTTGAAGCTCGGTTTTGGGGCATCTTCAGTTGGTGTTTGGTTCGTTATTTTGGATCTTCTTCAACTTTGGTTCTGAAAATTTTGGTTCATCTATTTGGTGAGGTCTTTCCTCTTGTTTATTTGTAATTATTTGGAATTCACCTAAGGGTGGTTTTGTGAGACCATTCGTGTCTCGTTTGTAATCGTTTGGAACTTATTTGGTTGATAGTGGAATCGGATTTCGATCCCGTGGACGTACCTCACATTGAGGGAACCACGTAAAAATTCTTGTGTTGCCTTTGATTTAATTTTTTCGCATTAGTTTATATTCCCATTGATTGATTTACTTGTGGGGATTCATCTATTTTCCTTAACAACTGGTATCAGAGCTTACGGTTTATTTGGATTTATTTATTTGTGTAAATCAATGGAGGAGAATGTGGGTCGTATGTCTAGCTTCAATGGAAGCAATTGGGTAACTTGGAAAACTAAAATGGAGGACCTATTATTTTGTAAAGACTTGTATGGACCCATTGAGGGTGATAGTAGCAAACCTGCTGATATGAAAGATGATGAGTGGAAGAGGCTTAATCGGAAAGCCGTTGGTATTATCCGTCAATGGATTGATGACAGTGTGTTTCATCATGTTGCTACTGAAACTTCAGCACATGATTTATGGAAAAAATTAGAGAGTCTTTATGATAGAAAATCAGCCACAAATAAAGCCTTTCTGTTTCGTAAGTTGGTTAATTTAAAATATAAAGAGGGCAGCCCTATTCCGGAACATCTGAATGAAATAAAGAGTATCGTTAACCAACTTGCTTCTATGAAAATTATTTTTGATGATGAATTGCGTGCTTTGATGCTACTTAGTTCTTTACCAAAAGTTGGGAGACTTTGGTTGTGACAGCTTAGTAATTCGCCCGATGGAGTTGTCACTATGGGTCAAGTCACTAGTAGCTTGTTGAATGAAGAAACTAGAAGAAAATCAGCGGTACCTCTCATTCGGAAGCATTTGTTGTGAGAGGTCAAGTAAAACAAGGGAGAGGAGTAAGACTCCTCATGGTCGTGATCAAAGCCGTGACAAGTCAAGAGATAGTTCTTTTTCAAAGAAAGTCGTTGAGTGTTATTATTGCCATGAGAAAGGGCACATGAAGCGAGTCTGCCGCAAGCTCAAGAATAAAGTGAAAACGCGAGACAAAAGTGAGGGTAAGAAGCAAGAAGACACACAAAGAAGCATTACTACCGATGATATCATGGTCGTTTGTGAAGATGATTGTATCAATTTTGTGGGCCAAGAGAGTCATTGGGTGATTGATTCGGTGCTTCTTTTCATGTGACTTCTCGAGTTGATTTCTTCACTACCTACACCGCAGAGATTATGGTTCTGCTCGAATGGGTAATGAAGGTTTGTCCAAGATTATTGGTATGGGTGATGTTTGCTTGAAACAAATTTGGGCTGCAAATTGTTGCTTAAAGATGTGAGGCATGTTCACATTCGCCTTTAATTTAATCTCTACTGGGAAGCTAGATGATGAAGGCTTCAACAACAAATTTGGTGATGGAATATGGAAGCTCACAAAGGGTTCTTTGGTGGTGACTAAGTGCAAGAAGACTCATACACTTTATTCGATGCAAGGAAAAATTTGTAAAGGTGTTGTCAATGCACTTGAAGATGATACTTCTACCGAATTGTGGCACAAGCGGCTTGGCCACATGAGTGAAAAGGGGCTGCAAGTATTGTTCAAGAAAGAGCTTCTACCCGGTTTGAAAGATACATATCTTAAAACTTGTATTCATTGTTTGGCGGGTAAACAACATAGAGTTTCTTTTCATAAAAATGTTGCTTCTAGAAAAGAAAATGTGTTGGAGTTAATTCATTCGGATGTTTGTGGTCCTTTAAAAGTTAGAACACATGGTGGTGCACTTTATTTTGTTACTTTCATTGATGATTATTCAAGGAAAGTTTGGGCTTATCTACTAAAAACTAAAGATCAAGTTCTAGAAGTATTTAAGCATTTTCAGGCCATGGTTGAAAGAGAAACAGGGCAGAAATTGAAGTGCATCCGAACAGACAATGGTGGTGAATACATTGGGCCATTTGATGAGTATTGTCGCAACCAAGGTATTCGGCATCAAAAGACAGTTAAGAAGACTCCTCAACAAAATAGCATTGCCGAGAGGATGAACCGTACCATTGTGGAAAGAACAAGGTGTTTGCTTTCACAAGCTAAATTGCCAAGATCCTTTTGGGGTGAGGCAATGAGTACAGCGGTTGACTTGATCAATTTATCTCCTTGCTATCCTTTGAATGGTGATGTTCCTAAAAGAGTTTGGACTGGAAAAGATGTGTCTTATGAGCACTTGAGAGTGTTTGGTTGCCGAGCTTTTGTTCACATTCCAAAGGATGAGAGGTCCAAGCTTGATAGTAAGTCAAGACAATGTATTTTTCTTGGCTATAGGCGTGATGAATTCGGGTATAGATTATGGGATCCGGTCGACAAGAAAGTTATTCGAAGCCGTGATGTTGTGTTTCTTGAAGACCAAACAATTGAAGACTTTGGTAAAGGTGATCAACCGGAGCCAAAAACTAGTGATCTCATTGACATGGATCCATCTCCTTCATCTCCAGTTGATGATGAAAATGGGGGAGATGTGCAGCCACCTATTGAAGATGTGGAGGATGATGCTAATCCTAATGAAGTTGAGCCAGAAATTGAGGAAGAGCATCCAACTCAAGAACCGCCACCACAACTTGAGTTGAGAAAATCTACAAGGGACCGACAACCTTCAAGAAAGTATCCTCCCAATGAATTTGTGTTGATTTCTGATCAAGGGGAGCCGGAGAGCTATCAAGAAGCAATTGAGCATGTAAAGAAAGGTGATTGGAAAAAGGCCATGGAAGAGGAGATGAACTCCTTACTTGAAAATCACACCTATGACTTAGTGAAGTTGCCTAAAGGGAGGAAAATTCTGAAAAATAAGTGGGTCTTCAAATTGAAGAATGATAGGAAGAATCTGAGATACAAAGCGCGTCTTGTTGTGAAAGGCTTTGGGCAAAAGAAATGCATTGATTTTGACGAGATTTTCTCGCCGATTGTGAAGATGTCTTCTATTCGGGTTGTACTTGGCATGGCTGCAAGTATGAACCTTGAAGTTGAGCAACTTGATGTAAAGACCGCATTTCTTCACGGTGATCTTGAAGAAGAAATTTACATGGAACAACCGGAAGGTTTTGTGGAGAAAGGGAAAGAGAAATTTGTTTGCAAATTGAAGAAAAGTTTGTATGGCCTCAAGCAAGCTCCGCGGCAATGGTACAAAAAATTTGACTCTTTCATGATGAATAATGGTTTTTCTAAAACCACTTCGGACCATTGTGTGTTTGTGAAAAAAATTTCGGATGGTAAATTTATTATTCTTTTGCTTTATGTTGATGACATGTTAATTGTGGGTCAAGATTCTACCATGATTAACAGGTTGAAATTGGAGTTGAGTAAATCTTTTGCTATGAAAGATTTGGGACCGGCAAAGCAAATACTTGGTATGAAAATTGTTCGTGATCGCAAAGAGGGACTGATTTGGTTGTCTCAAGAGAGCTACATTGAGAAAGTTCTTGAGAGATTCAACATGGATAAAGCAAAGCCGGTTAGTTGTCCACTTACGGGACACTTCAAGCTTAGTTCGAATTAATGTCCTACAAGTGAGAAAGACAAGGAAGAGATGCAGAAAATTCCTTATGTTTCAACAGTTGGTTTTTTTATGTACGCCATGGTTTATACAAGGCCGAATATTGCTCACGCCGTTGGCGTGGTGAGTCGTTTTCTTTCTAATCGAGATAAAGAACATTGGGCAGCGGTAAATGGATTCTAAGATATCTTCGAGGGACTTCGAAGGTGTGTTTGTGTTTTGGGGATGGTAAGTCGATGCTTGATGGGTTCATAGATTCTGACATGATCGGTGATGTTGATTCTAGGAAATCTACTTCGGGGTATTTGATGACTTTTGCAGGGAGAGCTGTGGCATGGCAATCTAAATTACAAAAATGGGTTGCTCTCTCAATTACCGAAGCTGAATTTATTGCCATTACAGAAGCTTGCAAAGAAGAGTTATGGTTGAAGAAATTTTTGCAAGAGTTGGGTTTGAAGCAAGAAAGGTATGTGCTTTATTGTGATAGTCAAAGTGCTATTCACTTGAGTAAAAATTCTACCTTTAATTCGAGATCGAAACACATTGATGTGAGATACCATTGGATTCGTGATGTGTTAGATTCGAAATTGTTGTAACTCGAAAAGGTTCACACAGATGATAATATTTCAGATATGCTGACTAAGACTTTGTCAAGGGACAAACATTTAAAGTGTTGAACTTTGGTGGGTATGGTTGATGTCTCCACCTAAGTCGGTAGGGGGAGAATTGTTGGGTATACCTCCTTATTGGAGTGTGGGACCCAATTGGTTTTGGAAAAAGAGTTTTAAGTTGGCTTGGTTTAGGTATAATATTTTTATATATTATATTTGTGGAGGCCCAATTCAATTGGGATACAATTAGGGTTTGAATACAAAACCCTAGATTCATTATATTATTTTTGTTCCATATACACACCAAAAAGAGTGGGGCGGCCATACTATTCCATCACTTCGGTAACAGTGCCGAAGTTTGATTTATTGATTCAATTTCGGTTTTTGAAGCTCGATTTTGGGGCATCTTCGGTTGGTGTTTGGTTCGTTATTTTGGATCTTCTTCAACTTTGGTTCTGAAGATTTTGGTTCATCTATTTGGTGAGGTCTTTCCTCTTGTTTATTTGTGATTATTTGGAATTCACCTAAGGGTGGTTTTGTGAGACCATTCGTGTCTCATTTGTAATCGTTTGGAACTTATTTGGTTGATAGTGGAATCGGATTTCGATCCCGTGGACGTACCTCACATTGAGGGAACCACGTAAAAATTCTTGTGTTGCCTTTGATTTAATTTTTCCGCATTAGTTTATATTCCCATTGATTGATTTACTTGTGGGGATTCATCTATTTTCCCTAACAACACATCTTAACCCATTTTTTTGAACATCTACTCCAATTAAACACATATTCAACCCACTTTCTTGAACACCCAACCTAACTCAGCTTATAACCCTTTAATATGCTTTGTGAAGTAAACACATTACCTGAGAGGATAATTTGTAAACAAATTGGGTCGAGCTATGAAAAGTCTTCTTCGGAAGTTAGGCTGCACAATGGGCCAAGATAAGAGCTGATGTAGCTCGGTCTTGGGCTAAGAAGACACTAGGTCGGTCAGAGATGGGTTGTTAGGGGCTGGACCTAGCTATTTGAAGGTAGTCCTTTATCGGACTGAGATTTTTTCAATGGAGAGAGCCGAGCTATGTGTAGCTCGATAAGGTGCAATTCAGTAAATTGGCTTCCGGTCACATGGCCCGAACGATAGGGGACCGAGATAAGGCGGCTCGGTCAGGAATGTATATCCGAGCATAAGGAAGTGGCCATCTCACTTGGCTTGCAGTGATCAGGGTGTTCTAAGGATAAACATTATCCTTGGGCATGAGACTCCTAGAAAGACTCTGTTAAAGAGAGTTGGAGTCCTACTGGGATTGTGCAAACCATCTCACTTGGTTGGTAGTAAGTAGAGTGTTATTAGGATAGACACTCTTCACTGGGAGTGTGATTCTTAGGAGGACTCTTATAAGGAGAGTTGGAATCCTACTAGGATTGAACTAGATAGAACCTATAAAAAGCTCATGATAGGACCTATGGACAAATATCCCAATTTCTACTCTCAAAAACACAAAGCTTTTTGTCTATTGTCTATTTGCTGACTTAGGCATCAGAGAGGTATCCGGCACATACCCACCTGTTAGCTCACGTTTATGTTTTTAGGAAGTAAAGCAACGACGTTTGGAGGAGTGCAAACTTGATCAACAGGATTATACGAGAAGATTATTTCGTGCTCGTACACAACCTATTTTGGAGCTGTGCTTTCTTATCATTAACAAAGTACCTCTTTGACAAAATTGTGTGATTTTGTAATTCCCAACAAATGTATCACTTGAATGTTAATGATGATTAATAGTTTTATAATTTATCTTAATTTGAATTAAAATAGCCTTCTTCATTTTTTTTATTTTTTTTATTTTTATTATTTTTATCATGCTAGCAATAAAAACAAAATATATTTATGTAATTTTTGTATCTAGATTTTATTTTTTGAAATAATGATATCAATATATTAGAATTTTATTTTATTTATTTATTTGTGTGCGATTTGAAAATTCTAAAAAAATAAATTTTTACCTAAAATGTTTTTTTAGAGTACCTTAGAAGTACATGTAGAAGACAAAAATACTTACAAATGACTCCTAAAGACAATCCTAAAGTGGTGTATGTTGGCATAAGTGGTCTGAATCATAACGCAACCTCCTTTTATTCCTTCGCCTCTACCATAGTCCACCACTACTTCCATTCAATAGATCAAATTTTATCCAAATTTGTTAAAGAAAAAAACACAATTCGATAATCTGAATTCATTTGATTTGATTATTAAATGGATCGGATATGTAAGAATCCGATCCGATCCGATTATCAAATTTTATAAAATAAAAGTTAAATTTTGGTTAGTATTTCATTCTTATTTTTTGCCTTCATAAATTCATTTACAAATTCAAAATTCAAACTCTTTCTATTTGATTAGGAAAAAAAATGATAATTGTAGAAAATGAAATGAAAAAATTGTTATCCCCAGGGGTATGTGTGTGTAAATTAAATGTATAAATAAAATAAACAATAAAATAAAAATAAATAATCCAGAAAATAATTTTAAAAATTAAATTCTAAATTAAAGCTTACAGAAACTTTAAACGTCGAGGCTTGTATTGAACACAATCTCCTTAAAGTAGATTTTGCCCTCGCTTCGGCGGTTCGAGTTTTAATGGCATCTACTTCCCAGGATGCAACGACTACTACTTGATTTGCAACACTACAAAATCAAGTCTTGCGAACCAAAGCTCTATTGTAACTTTCTCTTTTCCTTCCTAAAAAATTAAATCCAAAACAGATGTAGAAACACAGAGACGAACAGAAAAAGAATAAAGAAATTCTTAGGAAAAACTTGGATCAAATGAATTACTAGATGGCAGGCTTTATATAGGAGAAATGGTGGCTTTTCCGAACAGGTAGAAAACCTATTCGGACAAATTGAACAGGTACAAAACCTATTTGGACATATTTGAATCTGTTCGGTTTGAATTTCAACAGGTATGAACCTGTTTGGGATCTGTTTGGGTGAAGGAAAAATCTGGACTAATTTATTTTGAATTTTGAAACCAAAATTAAAAATAAATAATAAAATGCAAATGTTTTTCACTCAAAAAGATAAGTATTGGGTCGGACAAGCCCAACTCAACCTCACACCACGCACCCACGCTGTGACGACCCCACCATGTATAATAATTAGCATTTAATTAATTAAGGAGATTTGAATTTTAATTGCCCATTGTTCTAATTTAATTTGGGGTTATAATAATTATTTAGTTTGATTCGTATATGATTCTATTGAGGATTTATTTTGGAATTAGAAATTGAAAGCCTACATGGCTCAAGAGAGTATAATTGGTGCGTTGAATTAGTTTAATTTCGAGAATAGGACTGTATGGGAGCTTAATTAAATATTTGATTCAGATTTGTAAAATTGAGATTTGATTAATTGGGTTCGAATTGGAGTAGTTAATTAAGTTATGAGAATTGGGAATTAAGGTTATTATGAGTTAAATTTATTTGTGAGGTATACGATTGGGGTATTCAATTGAGTATGTAATTTATTGGCGAAGATTTTGAAATTTAATCTGAAATAGAAGACCTAAATGATTTAAGAAACCAAAATTGAGAATAGAAACAAGTTTAATTTAATATTTGGAGCCTTCTGGGAGTTTGATTAAAAATCTGATTCAGAATGATAAATCTTAATATAATTAATTGGGCTCTAAAGGAAGTTAAATTAGATAAATTAAATTATCTGGGGCTTATGATTAGTTATGATTAATTTAATTGTGTGTTAATCAAAATTTATTAAGAATAAGAGTTATTTAATTAAATTAATCCTAACCATAAATTAAAATGTAAAATGATTTGGAGTTTGAGAATATATGTGGGTGTGTATGCTGAGAAGTATGTGTATGTGTGCAGAGAAATCTGAGTGTGCACGTGTGCTATGTGTTGTCAACAAGAAGAGGTGTGTATGTTAAAGGGTTTGTATAAGGCCCATTTAGTGCTCTGCTGGGAGCATTTCAAAAGAAAGAGAATGAATTCAAGAATGTAGAGAAAGAGAGAACCGAGAGAGTGAGAGAGAGGTGCTAGAAATGCAACCAAAGAACCCAAGTATGGAAAAAGAACAAGAAGATTAAAGGGAAATTACTTCTAATTTCTGAATTTGAAGTCTTAGGTAAGAATTCTAAGCCTAAATTTTGTAGATAATCCTCCATGCATCATAAATTAAGAAAGTTATGGAATCAACTTCATGGAATTTGTAAGGAAATGGATTTGAATAAGAAAATAGAGCTAGGTTCATGGTTATGAAAATAAACATGGAAATTGATTATTTTTGGTTTAATTTGGAAAGTTATTGTTAAATTAAGCTCCATAAATTACATGCAACACAGATTTATTGAAGATTGATCATGGCTTATAATTATTTTCATGTTTTGATGAAATTTTGTATGAGTTTTGGACATGAAATTGGGTTTTAAAAGCTTAATTTATGTTTTAGAATTTATGAGTTTGAAATTGGGTTTGATATGAGGAAAATGAATTAAATCTAAAATTGGACAAATTAAGAAAGAAATTATAATTTGAATTTGACAATCAAGAATTAGTTTGATCTTAATTTGAATTTCATATATGTAGATATTCTTCTAAGAGCCCTATAGCTTTAATTTCATATTTTGTAAGAAAAATGAATAAAAGTTTTGAATCATTATATTGATGAAGTTATAGCTTTGATCTTGACAAATTAAGGAGGTTTTTGCATTAAGATTTGGAAATTAAAGAACGAATAGAAATAACCAAACAAACAAGTACTGAATGAACTGAATAGGTTTAAGAACAGATTAAATGAATTGAACTTGTTTTCAGATATTGTGCTTGAATGTGTTTGTGTAGGTTAGACACCACATTGTGATAACGTGCTTCAAGGAGCCAACTGTGAGTAACACTGTTGTAAAGATATGTTCAATCGTATTTATTTTCTGATTGATAAATTATATTGTTTCTTGAAATGATACTTTTTTATCGATTGAATGATGATCCTAATTTCTGAACTATATTTGTGGCATCCATAGCATATTGTTATTATTATTGTTATTGATATAGAGATCTCTATCAGTTCCAATTCTTGGAACTATTGTCTATTGTTTGATGGCCATCAATTGATTGTTCGGTCTTTAAGACCTATTGTATTGCTACTATTGGATGTACCACGTATGACCTCTATGAATATGATTGATTGAAGTGAACAATTGAACGATTGATTGACAAAATGATATTGATTGAAAATGTTCTATTAATAATTGACTGTTTCAATTATTATAAAAACATCATGCATAACACCTTTACACAGTTTTTATTCACTTGGCTCTAGCTCATTATTTTGTATTTATGTGTAGGTGATCAAGTGCAAGAGCGAACTTAGTGGCGTCAACCTAAACTCTATTTTGTCAACCCAACTTTTGTGCCTCACTTTGAGGCTCCTACTGAGACAAGCTTCAAGGTTTCATGGGTGGTTTGAACGTTATTGAGACTAGTTTTGAATGCTTTTATATCTGAAGTTAAGACTGGTTTTGTTAATGGGATTTAATCCCTAGTTGTTTTGTTACATTTAAGCCTTCATAGCTCATTGGACGTTATATTTTATTATTTACAAGCTTCCGCCAGCCTTTATTATTGTATTACTAATAAGCAGGCCTTTGGTAATCTCAAATTACTGGCTAGTCATGACGCTAAACCTATAGGGGCGGGTTTGGGTCGTGACACACGCCCAAGCCCAACCCAGCCCCTTGACCAACCGGACGGACGGTGACGGCTGCGACAGCGCGCGTGTGATTTTTGTTTTGGGTCCAGTGGGTCTAGCCCACTTTACCCATAACCTCACTCTTCCACAAACTTGGGTACCCCTTAGGGCCTTTCCCGAGTATCCCAAGCTAGAGTATATAAATCCATTCAAAACCTTAAGCCTTTGCAATATGGGACAAGCACATTTCACAAATGTGTAGGAAACTCACCTAAAGCTATTTCCACGAACCCGAAAACGCGCGTTAAATTCTCATTCATCCGGAAATGGTTTTGAGTAACCAAATACACGATGCTGTTCACTACGCAGCATTAAGCATGAACCCAATTAGTAACGTTAAAAATAACGCTTGGGTCCCACCTTAATTAATACTCAAAGTTAGCAAAAAATAAGGTTTTACAAAAGCCATTTTCCAACAATCCCCTGCATGAATGAAATTCACGATAACAGACATGCAACAAGATGCAGACAAAGAAATAGTACATTAAGAAGATACACCACATTGAGATAGGTAGCTTTTGGCTTTGAACCTCCTTTAGTGAAAGCCTATCGGACTTACTGGCTAACCAGTGGACACGATGCCTTGAACTGTTTAGCTGTTTGTGTAAGACAAGACAATAGACTACACATACTGTATCCTCAGACACAGTTTGGTTCTTACGGTTGTGTTTATTTTGGCCCTGAACAACACCTGATAATTCATGAGTGCTCTAGAGAATTTAGCATTCTCAATTCTTACCGAACCGACCCAGTTCACACTCATATAAGTGATTTCTTATTAAGAGTATTCTGCCATACCCACTTGGATGTCCAAGGTATAAGAACCATTAAAAGCAAAGCTTATCCAACTAACGCTGTAGGTATCACTCTTCTTAGCATAGAAATGGGTATGAGTAAACCTCCTTAGTGATACGTGAAGTCATCCATAATTCGGTTGTCCCTTTGAACCTAGATCTTGGGATCTCCAGTCAACTAGGTTGGGCTACCATTATGGCGACTTTTAAGTAATAGGCTTTAAGTAATCCAGGGTCCGATCAATGGATCTACAATATTCTCTCTTGACTTTACATATTCTATGGAAATTATTTCATATGAGAGCAAATGCCTAACGATATTATGTCTTTGACAAATGTATTGAGACTTACCGTTATATATATGATTCTGTGCCCGTCTTAGTACTACTTCACTATCGCAGTGAATACATATAGCTAGCACAGGTTTAGGCCACATTGGAATGTCTTCTAAGAAATTACGAAGCCATTCTACTTCTTCTCCTACTTTGTCTAACACAATAAACTCAGATTCCATTGTTGACCTTGCTATGCATGTCTGCTTGGAGGATTTCCAAGAGACTCCAGCACCTCTCAAGGTAAAGATGTATCCATTAGTGGATTTTAAGTCTTTCGTATCCAATATCCAATTTGCATCGTTGTACCCCTCGAGTACTGCTGGATATTTGGTATAATGTAAGTCATAATTCCGGGTATGTCTTAGATACCTAAGTACCCTAGTTATCGCTTTCCAATGATCAAACCCTGGATTACTTGTGTACCTACTCAATTTTCTTACAGCATAAGCTATATCTGGCCTAGTGCAATTCATTAAGTACATCAAGCTTCCGATTTTCCAATAGTACTCTAATTGTGATATGCGTGCACCTGTATTTTTTGACAAATGAAAGCTAATGTCAAAAGGTGTTTTAGCAGGATGGTCATCATGCTTTCCATATTTCTCCAGAATCTTCTTAACATAATGAGACTTAGATAAAGTATATCCTTCAAATGTTCTAGTAATTTTTATTCCTAGAATTACATCTGCTACTCCCAAATCTTTCATGTCAAACTTTTTGTTCAACATTTTCTTTGTGGATTTAATCATGTCATTATTGCTTCCAATAATAAGCATGTCATCCACATAAAGACAAACTATGACATAGTATTTGTTTGTGCTTTTAACATAGACACATTTGCACATTCGTTTATCTTAAAACCATCTGAAAGCATAGCGTGATCAAATTTTTCATGCCACTGTTTCAGAACTTGTTTTAATCCATAAACGGATTTGACAAGTTTACAAACCTTTTTCTCTTGGCCAGGAACTTGAAACCCTTCCGGTTGTTCCATATAAATTTTCTCATCTAACTCGCCATTCGAAAAAGTTGTTTTAACATCCATTTGATGTATCTCCAGATTATATAAAGCTGCAATCGCAATTAGCATCCAAATAGATGTTATTCTTGTCACTGGTGAATAGGTGTCAAAATAATCAAGGCCTTCATTTTGCCTGTATCCCTTAACAACAAGCTTGGCTTTGTATTCATCAATTGAATCATCTGCTTTTATCTTTATCTTGAATATCCACTTATATCCAAGAGGTTTACTGTCACGACCCCAACCCGCCCCTAGTAGGATGGTGCCGTGATGGCCAGTAATCCGTGATTACCGAAGGCCAACTTATCAAAATCCACACACAACAGAGTACACATAGGGGGCTTACAAATGCGGAAGCAATAAATCAAAATACAAGTGGTCCATAAGAGCTGTGCTTAAATCAAATGAGAAGACATATACAATATGATCTTACAACCAGTCCATAAATAACAAAATACAAATCACATCTTGATCAAAAGGCTTCTAAGCCGACATGTACAAAATACAGGAAATACAAAGCCAAGAAGCATGATTTTCAAGACTGGCCGACGTGAACCAGAATTGCCGACATGAATACAAAACAAAGCCGACGTAAATCAAGAATCCAAAACAAGTTTGCAAACACATCTAGGCGTCGTCGCCGTCCTGCTCATCACCTACATATATATAGAGAGGGTGAGTATGGAAACTCAGTGAATGGTACTAGTAATAAAGGTTTTGCATGAATATAGCCGAAGTCTTTACGAAACAAAGCATGCCAAAACCATACAAATATTAGCCGAGATCCTTTCAAAGCAAAACACAACAAAACTTTACCAAGTCAAGGGATGAACCGTATTCATCCATCAAGTCTTACAAGTTTCAAGGGATGCTTACTGACATCGGCAAAACACAAATCAAGATTTACCGAATCAAGGGGTGCTTACTGACATCGGCAAGACATAGCCAAAAGCTTTCCAAACAAACAGTCTGTGTGGTAATCCATTAGTGGCAAAACAAAGGACTGTACGATCCGTAATCGATTTAGACAAAATGGTGCTGCGAAAGTTTAGAGTCCTCCAGCACGAGGGACTTGTGTTACTTAGGCCCGTAGCCCTTTTTAACACAATGGCTCTACCAAGGAAAGGACCATATCCTTTTAATACAAGAGACTGGTGTCACTTAGGCCCGCAGCCCTTTTTGACAAATGGTGCTGCGAAAGTTTAGAGTCCTCCAGCACGAAGGACTTGTGTTCCAAGAAAGGACCGTATCCTTTTATACTTAGTGCTGCGAAAGTTTAGAGTCCTCCAGCCAAGGGACTTTTACACTTAGTGCTGCGAAAGTTTATAGTCCTCCAACCAAGGGACTTTTCAAGATAACATCAAAACAAGGCTTATACTTGATACATCGAAACAGGCTAATCATTCATGCTTAACAAATATTTTCATCAAAACAAAGCAATGCAAGATTTATCAAAATAGTATAACATAGCTTTATTAAAAGCACCACTCACCTAGCTCTTCAGGTGCAGGCTCAAAGCAAAGATCAAAGCCCTGACAAATCACATGGCAAATCACATTCTTAAAACAAGCTTTTCATACACGTAATGATCTCGGCACTCCCACCGAATCTAAATCAATAACAAAGCAAAACATGCTGAGAGTCACGACACGGTTTTCCATCTCATGGAAACACACTGGGTACCATCCAGGTCTAACCGAGGTCCCACACCTCCTTGCCGAGGTATGGTCCCGACGACCACACGTAAAACGAAATCGGGGAAAATCCTGGGTTTCCCCTTGAAGAATGCAAGGGACAAGATCATCAAGAACATGCATGCTAGAATCATAACTTGCTTATATAAAATTTGAGATTTCATGCCAAGAGTTCAAAAATATGGACCTGGGTACCCATACAAGAAGACCATGCAAGTACAAACATAGAAACATGGTTCTTGTTCCAAACTTTCGAATCAAAACGAGACTTTCCTCTAAGAACACATAAACATTATTTTCTCTTTCAAAACCAACTTCAAATCAATGCATGGCATGCAAAACAAATGCGATCATGCAATGCAGCTAGATGATCGATAAGGACAATCAGAGTAGAGCAAGAATCTAACCTCAAAACTCAAATCCAACGGTTCGATCCTCCAAGATCAAGCTCGGAACTCTACTTCTCACTCTAAAACTCCTTCCTTCTTCTTCTAGAGCTTCTCTCTCTAAAAACAAAGATTTGAGACAAAATGATTTGTTTCTAGGTTCCGCCAAATTGCCTTAACACTCAGCTCGGACACGTGGCATTACCGGGTTGGTTCAACTCAAAAAGGTGACTGATTGATTAGACAAATCTATGACAAAGCGTATACAACAAGCTTGATGGCAAAACACATCGGCAAGTAATGACATCGGCTAAAGACAAAGCTTCGGCAACAGGTCAACAAAGACATCGGCTAGGGAGGACGACACCTGACTAAGCTGTGCCACACCTTGGCCTGGGTGTGCCACATCCCGGTCTAGGCCATACCTGCCCAAGGACAAGGATCGCTAGTACAAAACATCTCGGCCTTGGCTCTAAACACTTCGGCCCAAAGAGTGACATCTCGGCAAACATGACGGGGTGAAAATGGAGGTCAACCAAGTGGTTCCAAAATAATTCCAAGTACAAAGGTTCAAAGGTGAACTAAGCTCATGATGACCTCGGCCACACACCAAGCAAGAAACAAAATCAAGCAAGTAACACGTAACAAAGCAAGGCAAAACAAGATAACAAGATTTATAAACATGACAAGACAAGATCATACAAAAATGCATGCAAGTATGACTAAATCAAAGTGAGGGTTGTTACATTTACACCTTGGTGGAAGATCCACCAGTTTCCAAGTATGATTTTGCAGTATTTATTCAATTTCACTATTCACAACCTCTCTCCACAATGGAGCTTCAAGACTTGACATTGTTTCCTTAAAGTTTTGAGGCTCATTTTCTAACAGGTATGTCAGAAAATCTGGACCAAATGATTTAGAGATTCTAGCCCTCTTGCTACGTCTAGATTCATCTGCTTCATTATCATTATGGTCTTCACTGGTACCCATAGCAGTATCAAAAGGTCTTTTATTTGAACTTGTCTCTTCAGTTTCCTTGCAAGGAAAAATGTGTTCAAAAAACGACACATTCCTTGACTCAATAATAGTGTTTACATGCATATCTGAATTTTCATATAGCGATTCTAGTTTTTGAACCGACTCTAGTTGTATCCCAGACTCGATTTTATGGTTTCATATTGTTGTTCACAACTTGCTTCCATTGTATCTCCTAAAATTTGGCTATTGGATTGTTGTGGTTGTGTTTGGGACAGGTTGGTTGCTTAGTTTTCAAACTTTTGTTGCCCAGGTTTTTGCACCTTCGCTCGAGCGACACTTTGTAGCTCAGCTTTTCGCGCTCCCTTTCGGAAGAATGAATAGCCCTTACAGTTTGGACTCCACTTGTGTGTTGGTTCTGATTCTCATTTCACAAGTGCAATGTGAAACAGTGAAAACACAAAAAGAGTCCAAATCTGGCAATTTCTTTTGGAAAATCGATGTTTGAATCAAATGCCAAAAATGGACTGCTTTGCCAGATATCAGAGTCGCCACCTAAATATTTATTTTGGGAAATTTACGAAACCTATGACTCGTGCCAAAGGCCATTAGTTTGTCGTTACCAAAATGTCTTGGTTCGGGAACTTAGGTATGGAGGGAAAGGTCAATAATTGAACACCCAACTCACCCGATCAAAGATCGACCTCTACTAATCATGATGTGATTTTTATGTACAGTAAATACTCTTGTTCTATATGTAACATACAAGTATAGACTAATTTCACGAAAAGTTGGAACGTTTGATTTCATGTTTGTTTTGAAAAAAATATTTTGAATATGTATCACTGAAAATGGTGATCTCATATATACATGAATCAAAGTATCCCAATTCAAGTGATTAGCCTTCATCCACAGGCATTCAAACAGGTATATCAAATAAGCAGTTAGCATCATGATAGTATGTTTTGATATGACAGCATTCACACTTATGCAATATGCTAAAGCAAAAATGCTTACCTTAATGTCCGAAGGCGAGTCAAAAAAGAAAGCAAATAGTTAGAAGAAAAAAAAATGCATGATCCTAATTTAATGACTAATGCAACACAAGCAACGTACAATTAAGGTTCGGCTACTAGTATGGAATTTGAGTCAATTCAAGGCATGTGATAGCGCATGTATGCAAGTAAGGAGTTTGAATTTGACATTTGAATAATATGATGAGCCGAACTTTTATGCATGTAAACGAATGGATGCAAATCATGGAAAATGCTATTTAAACATGATGTCCCTAACCTAACCATCATAAGGAGTGAAATAAAATGGAGAAAGAATGGGGGTTGGAAGACATACAACTTATTATATATTTGTCCTCGCGAAGGAGGGTCCGGATGTCCAAATGTCCGAATAAATAATTATTACAAAGCCGAATGACTAATAAATGAAAAAGGGTTGTCTAATTTATTACAATAATAATATGCAATGATTGCTCGATGCTCCTCGGAAATTATTCTGTCTGCCTTGCTGGGATTTGTTCTGTTTCACTCCTAGTTACTGCTTTCGACCAAAAGTGTATTGTTTTTCAATTTATTGGAGCCTTGCCGACCCCAAAATGCGACTCAGTCGAGCCCCAAATAAATCCAATACTTTGTTTTCTCGTGAAAATTTGTTTTTTGTACCTAAGGTGAAACAGTGCAGACAGAGTATTCCTAGCCATATTTGTCTTTGTTTTTACCCTTCTCTATCATAAAAATGCTCAAGAGAGGGTTGGAATCATCTCCAAAACCATCAATTAGCAAGTTGATTGCTTGATGATCTCAGATACAATTTGGACAATGATCAATAAATGCAATGAATAAACAACCACCCCTCCCTCCTATCATGAAGTGAATTCAAGAAAAAAAAGTAGAGATACTTCAAGATTCATCAAATTATCATGAATTGATGTAAGACAAGCCTTGACACAATAAACTCGGTATAACGTCCGACCGAATTCAATTAATCATATTGGTTCTTTATGTCAGTTGTAATCCAATTTTAACCAATTTTATTAGCCTTTTTTATTACCTTTCCATTTCTTTATCTTTTCTCCTGTTTGTGCAAAAGTGATATTTACATCCACTAAGTCCAAAACGCAATAAAGAGAAACAAGCATCAACTTAACCCGAGAAACAAATCTTATTTTCTTCGAGGGAAATTACAAAGGAAGAGTCAAACTTATTTACAAGCGATAAGGGATTCCAAGTCAAACTCAAGATGTGCAACAAGGACTAGTCAAACTTAAAAGAGTGATAATGACTTAGAAAAACTCAAACTTGAGTGATAATGACTTGAAATCCAAACTTGATAATAAGTGATAATGACACTTTCCTTGGTGATTTCCAAGGGTCAATTAGTCTCTTAAAAATAAACACAATGATGAATAAAGATAAATGAAAAATAAAATATTGTGCTTTAGTATAAGAACATGTATACATTTGGGGTAGTGAACCTCCAAAGAATTTAAACCGTTAAGTATAGAGCGTTTTATGCCTTTGGTAATAAATCTCCTAAGAGATTAAATCAGTAAGTATAGAAGGTTGTATTTTTAACTTAGTTATTAGTTGATTGTGTAAATAATATTGGGATTTGGAGGATTTTAGACAAACCTAGGATTTTGGTTTAAATTCAAAAGAGAGATTTTCAAATGAAGGTAATGAAAATGGTTATGAGTGCAGATATGAGGGTGCGTTGTGTTAAATTTGTTGATTTTGTCACATGGGTTGGATTTGGGAGAGAATGAAGTTTTGTCCTAAAATGTTTCAAACAATTATTCTATATAAATACTGAAATTGGTATTGGGAATATGAAATTGGATAGATGTTTACATAAAGAGTGGAGTTGGATACTTGTTATCTCTCATATATGGAAATTTGGATAATTTATCTGTCTTGAAGATTGTATATCTGTTTAGAAATATCTATTTTGGGCTATTGATGGAAGATAGCTATGATTGTTGTAGAAATTGCATGAGGATTAGGTGAATTGAAACTAATCTCTTATTGGTTGTCATTGAACATGACTACATTTTATACATTGTATATATATGATGTTTGGGAGGAGAAATGGAATGCACTCCATGTTTGGGAGGAGAAGGGAAATGGACTCTAGTAAATTAAGTTGACCTATATGTCCGGGGTGAATGTCCCAAAAACCATGCATATACATGGGTGTCGATTCCCACGGATGAAATTTTCGTAAAATGGCAAATTTGAAGTGTTTGTGTAATGATTGTATTGGTTAGAGAACCACTAAGTTGTAGCCTCAGTTGGGTTGTTTGGATAATAATGGACTTGACTCATGGATTGAGGTAAAATGAATTGTCATGAAATGAATTAAGATAAAATGGCTTAAAATATGAAACTTGGCATATTATGATGTCATAAGAATACGAATGATTTTTATCATGGGCATTATATATACATATCATACTTATATATTTATTAAGATTCATATATTGTGTTAAATTATTTCTACTAGGCTTTGACTCACCCTACTTGGGAAAAACCATTTTCAGTTGCTGGTGATATGCCTTTGCCAAGGACTTAGCTTGGGAGGATTGTGGAGCTGAAAGCTCACTTTTGTCTACTTTGTATTTATCTTTTATACAAGCCTATAGCTTTATTTGTATTGAGCTTATGACTCATTTTGTTATAACCAAGCATGGTCTTTGAAAGATATAAGCCATTAGGGCATATGAATACCTGTTTAGCTTCCATTCTTTATCCCGTCTTGTAACACATGTTATAAATTCAGGATGAACGATTTATGAATGTATATCGCATGTGTCACCTTTTGTACATTAACTCTGATGAATGAAAGCTTCTTATTTTATTTATATCACATTGCACCAATGTTTGGAGTTGAATTATTGTAATTATTTTGGGGGCGTTACACTGCAATCGCAATTAGCATATGAATAGATGTTATTCTTGTTACTAGTGAATAGGTGTCAAAATAATCAAGGCCTTCCTTCTGCCTGTATGTATCCCTTAACAACAAGTCTATCCTCGTATTTATCAATTGAACCAGCTGCTTTTATCTTTCTCTTGAATATCCACTTATCCAAGAGGTTTACACCCTGGTGGAAGATCCACTAGCTCCCATGTACGATTTTGCTGTATTGATTCAATTTCACTATTCACAGCCTCTCTTCACAATGGAGGTTCAAGACTTGACATTGCTTCCTTGAAGTTTTAAGTGTCATTTTCTAACAGGTATGTTAGAAAATCTGGACCAAATGATTTAGAGATCCTAGCCCTCTTGCTACGTCTAGGTTCATCTGTTTCATTATCATTGTGGTCTTCGCTGCTATCCATAATAGTATCAAAAGTTCTTTTATTTAAACTTGTCTCTTTAGTTTCCTTGCATTGAAAAATGTGTTCAAAAAACGACGCATTCCTTGACTCAATAATAGTGTTTACATGCATATTCGAATTTTTAGATCTATGAACTAAAAATCTATATGCACTACTATTATTTGCATAACCAATGAACACACAATCAACGGTTTTTGGTCCTATCTTAGTCGTTTTGTGACTAGGGACTGCCACCTTGGCCAAGCACCCCCACACTTTGAGGTAATTATAGGTAGGCCGTCGACCTTTCCATAATTCATAAGGTGTTTGATTAATTTTTTTGTGGGATACCCTATTACGGATAAAGTTAGCAAACAAAATCGCCTACCCCCCCCCCCAAAAAAAAGTTCTGAGGTAACCCTGAACTAATCAACATGGCATTCATCATCTCTTTAAGAGTTCGATTCTTTCTCTCAGTAACTCCATTTGACTGAGAAGAATAGGGTGTAGTGGTTTGGTGAATAATACCATGTTCAGAACAAAATTCCTCAAATAGTGCATCATGCTCACCATCTCTGTCACTTCTCACTACCTTAATTGTTTTGCCAAGTTGATTTTCAATCTCAAGTTTATATTTCTTAAAAGCTTCTAAGGCTTCATCTTTACTTCTCAATAAGTAAACATAGCAATATTGAGTGCAATCATCAATAAAAGTAATAAAGTACTTCTTACCTCTTCTTGTTTGAACAAATTTTAAATCACAGATATCTGTGTGAATTAAACTTAGAGGTTTAGTACTTCTTTCTACTTTATTAAATGATGTCTTAGCAAGTTTTGCCTCAACACAAATCTCACATTTATGATTAAGATCAAACTTTAAGTTTGGCAAACATTCTAACAATACAAGTCTACGCAAAAAATTAAAATTTATATGTTCTAATCTATCATGCCATGAAAATGAAGACTCAACAATATAAACAGAAGATGTGTTCTTCTTATTAATAGTCAAATTTGGTACAACAGTTAGAACATTGAGCTTAAAAAGCCCATCGCTCATGTAACCTTGCCCCACATACATTCCACTCTTGGAGACTACAACCTTGTCAGATTCAAAGACTAATTTAAACTCATTCTTGATTAACAATGACCCAGAAATAAAATTTTTGCGAATCTTTGGCACATAGAGTACATTGTTGAGCGTGAGTTCTTTCCCTGAGGTCATTTTCAGCATAATCTTTCCTTGTCCTTCCACAGTTGAAGTGGAGGAGTTTCCCATAAAAAGTTGTTCTCTACTTTCTACCACTTTGTAGGTTGTGAACATCTTCTTATCTGCACAGATATGACGGGTTACTCCAGTATCCACCCACCACTCCTTGGGATTGCCCACCAAATTTGCTTCAGAGACTACTGCAGCAAGATTGATGTATACCACTTCATCGGAAAGATAAAAATCCTCGACTATGTTGGCTTGTGCTGGCTTTTTGCTTGAACTCCCTCCGTCCTTGCGAACGTGACAATCCTTAGTGCGATATCCATCTTTGTCGCATACAAAACACTTGCCTTTAAACCTCTTGTTGAACCTATTGTTGATCCTTTTGTTGATCTTACTAGTGGATCATTGTTTGGGACCATTGCCATCGTGCTTTCATTTCTTGTTGTTGAACTTTGACCCTTGTCCATGTTCCACAACATTTGCTTTAGCCTGCATGACATGATTTCCTGGCTTCTTGTCGAAACCACGGTTGTCCTCTGTCATGCCCTCAAAAAAATACATAAAGCCCAACAATTTAGACATGCTTTAATATAAGAGAATAAAACATTCTTCCATTCATCAGAGTATTCTTACAAAAGATATTACATGTTGACAACAAAAGTAAATGCCCAACGTGTTACAACTTTCCAATTCAACACTTGGTTACACAAAAACGAGTACTAACCCACATCATATTAAGCCCTTGGCCTGAATTTACATGTAATACAACAAAAGATAACAAAACAACAAAAAGAGTCTTCAACTCCCAAAACCTTCCAAACTACGACCTTGGAGGTGGCATACTATCTGTACCTGAAAATGATGTCCCATGTAGGGTGAGCCAAAGCCCAGTAGAGAAATACTAAACCAAATATAAACAATGACTAAAACAATAGCATTTGATAGATGGTTAACACTTATAAACCAGTTATATCACAGCACAATTCCATGACATTTATGTCCATGTTACGTTCCCCTTTCCTTTACTTATTCAAATCGTTTCATAAACATGGCTCAGAACCTGGCCAAACAATTAATAGGAATACATTCCTTATTAAACATTTCCTTTATTCACAATTCAAATGAGTCTACAACTCATATTACAAGCACTTCCAATATCTCAATTTAATACACACATTTGCTGTATTAACATTTCAAGTGATACACATAATTGCTGTATCCATGGAGTCCATTCCCTATCTCCTCCCAAACAGGTTTGAGAGTCCATCCCCTATCTTCCCTCAAACCATGGAGTACATCCCCTATCTCCTCCCAAACCATATGCATATACAATGTATTTAACACTTGTCATACACAATAATCAATCAATACACGTAGTTGCTGTATTAATTCAACCATCATATTCAATGACATATTCACTGTGATTAGTTTCAGTTTTCCCTAATCAACATACAGTGTCTACAACAATCAAGACTATCCTCCACCGATAGCCCAAAGCAGTTATTTCTAAACAGAAAATAAATGTATTAAGCTAATACAATATCAACAATTTCATCGGTGAGTGATAAATTTATCCAACTACACTATTCAATCCCATAATTTCCCAATTTCATGGATACCAGCTCGATTTCATATTTTCCCAAATTAATTATACCAATTAATTTATTTCCATAATTAGGGCATTTCCACCCTTTATCAAAAATCAACCCTAAGGTTCAATTTCCTCAATTTGACACTAATAATGCCATTTTTCAAATCTTACAAACACATGGAGTTTAATATATGAAAAATCCATTTTTGTTAAATTGCAAATTAGACCCTAACTTTTTCCAAAATTACCAAACATCACCAACTAAACAAAATGACCAAAATCAAAGACAAAACTCATAAGATGGAGTAGGGTATCCCTACCTTGAAATGGAGAGCTCAAAGGAGAAGATGGCCAAAATCCAAAGTGCTCCAAATCCACTATTTTTCAGATTAAAAGGAAGCCCAACTCACCCTCTACCTTTCTTACAAAGAACTTAGGGTAGAAACACAAAATAAGGAGATGAATACCTAGAGAGGTGTGTAAAGAGAGAGGAAGCTCGGATTTAGGGTTTACAAAACAAAATAGATGAAAAAGTGAAGTGTAATCCCGCTGCTGCCTGCTGATATAACACATGCTCGCTCGAGCGACCAGACACAAAGAACCCTCACTCGAGCGAAGAAAGTCTCGCTCGAGCCAACAATTCGAAGCTTCAGGTCTGCAACCCAGAAGCATGCTCGAGCGACAGAATGCTCGCTCGAGCGAAGAAACTCAAAACATACACCTCGCTCGCTCGAGCCAAGGAAGGCTCGCTCGAGCCAAGAAATACAACTCTCAGGTCCAGAACCAGACGCAGACGCAAGCTCAAGCGAAGGACTTCTCGCTCGAGCCACCAAAAACAAAACTCAGCTCTCGCTCGAGCGAACAAACCCTGGCTTGAGCGAAGGATCCAAAATAAAGAGCTCGCTCGAGTGACAAAAGGCTCGCTCGAGCGAAGGACCAAAATTCTGGGCAACAACCATTTGCTCCCAATCACTCCCAACCTGTAACAAACCTGCCCAAAACATCCTATAACTCAAATACAAAGTATTGAAGGACGGAAACAAGATATATACAACAACCCACATCCACAAAACCAAGTCCGAATTACACTAATCAATGGAGGGAGAACCGAGATCGCTATATCCTCCTCAATTCTAAGTCGCACTATCAATTCCTCCAATTTCATCTCCTTGAGCTTATACTTTAGACAATTTTGAATTCTTTCTAGAATTGTGGCAATTTTTCAATGATTGTCGCTACTTGGAAAGATTCACTGATAAACATCCCTTCTGCATGTATGTCATGGAGAATTAATTGGAGATCTTGAATCTGGCTAATAATTGTCTTGGAATCTATTATTTTAAAATTCAGAAAATGGCCGACAATAAATTTCTTTACACCGACATCCTCTGTCTTATATTTATGATTTAGAGATTCTCACAGTTCTTTTGCAGTGCTTTTGATATTATACACATTGTACAATATATTGTCCAACCCATTGAGAATATAATTCCGACATAGAAAATCACCATGTTTCCATGCATCGACTGTGGCAACCACTTGCCGGTCAGTTTCTTCCTCATTTAGTGCTGATGCTTTTCATGAGTGAAGTGAGCCAAATTCAATGTAATAAGATAAAACATCATTTTTTGTTGCCATCTTTTAAAATCATTTCCATTGAATTTTTCTAGCTTCTCCTTATGATTTACCGATACTGCCGGAGTCATCACTGGCACAACAGGTGTACGGGTCGGAGTAATAACAGTCTCAGTATTGTTTGTTTCAGTAGCCATATTTCTGATGAAATAATTAAAACACAAATCACAAATTTATATATAATAGAATTTACAAACAAAATATACAGAATAATATTTTGTAACAAAATTCTAATGATAAACAGTATATGACTACTATGTTATCAAAGAAATTATTAAACAGTATATTAGTACTATTTAAGAAATTAAACAGTATATGACTACTATTTAATTTCCCGACACAAAATATTCGTCTGTCTAACACACAAATAAGTAAATAAAAACAAGGAAATCTACTTTAAGATTGTTATCCCAGCGGTGTGTGTGTGTGTGTGTGTGTGTAAATTAAAAGTATAAATAAAATAAACAACAAAATAAAAATAAATAATCCAGAAAATAATTTTAAAAATTAAATTTTGAATTAAAGCTTACAAAAACTTTAAATGTCGAGACTTGTGTTAGACACAATCTCCTTAAATTAGATTTCGTCCTCACTCTAGTGCTTCAAGTTTTAATGGTGTTTACTTTCCAGAATGCAATGACTACTACTTGACTTGCAGCACTATAAAATCAAGTCTTACGAACCAAAGCTTTGCTGGAACTCTCTCTTTTTCTTCTTAAAAAATTAAATACAAAACAAATGCAAAAACACAAAGACGAACAGAAGTAAAAGGACGAAATTCCGAGAGAAAAATTGGATCAAATGAATTGTTGGATGGCAGGCTTTATATATGAGAAATGGTGGCTTTTCCAAACAGGTAAAAAACATGTTCAAACAGATTGAACAGGTACAAAACCTGTTTGGACAAATTTGAATATGTTCGGTTTGATTTTCAACAGGTATAAACCTGTTCGAGTGAAGAAAAAATCTGGACCAATTTATTTTGAATTTTGAAACCAAAATTAATAAATAAAATACAAATTTTTTTATGTCCAAAAAGATAAATATTGGGTTGGACAAGTCTAACCCAATCTCATATCATGCCCCAGGCCCAGCTCGCTTGAGCGGCAGTGCGCGTGTGATTTTTGTTTTTTGTCTAATGAGTTTAGACCACTTTACCCATAACCTCACCCTTCCACAAACTTGGGTACCCCTTGAGGCCCATCCCAAGTATCCCAAGCTAGAATATATAAATTCATTCAAAACCTTAAGCCTTTTTAATGTGAAACAAACACATTTCACCAATGTGTAGGAAACCCACCTAAAGCTATTTCCACGAACCTGAAAACGAGCGTTGAATTCTCATTCATCCGGAAATGATTTTGAGCAACCAAATACACGATATTATTTACTATGTGGCATTAAACATGAACCTAATTAGTAACATTAAAAATAACACTCGGATCCCACCTTAATTAATATTCAAAATTAGCAAAAAATAAGATTTTACAAAAGTCATTTTCCAACAAAATTATATATATATATATATATATAATTTTTTGTATGCATTTAATTTAAAAGATGTCAATATATCTTTTTAAGATTATTAACATCTTAGCTTTTTCAATTTTTAGCTATCTTCCTTTATTTTCCCCCCAAATTAGATTTCTTCTTGTTTATATTTGTTCTTTCAAATTTTTTTTTCTCAAACTGTATATGTTTGGTTCTAACACTACCATACTTAGTTTTTTAAATGATAAACTGAATTGAGTCCATGAAATATTTATAAATTTGATTCATATTGTTATAGTATTGGTAATGGATTTTCTCAAATTTTAATTCATTATGGTTGTAAATATACTCTCTAAAATTCTCAACTTGCATGAAGGAAACATAATTTGAAATAAATAAATAAATAAAATTCAAATTATCAAACTGTTTAGAACCATAACTTAATAACTAAATAACTAAACAAATCTGATTGAATTATTAGATCGAATATTCAGCTTCCATGAAGGAATAACATAATTTGAAATATATAAATAAAATTCAAATTATCAAACTGTTTAGAACCATACCTTAATAAATAAATAAATAAACAAATCTGATTGAATTATTAGATCAAATATTCAAAATTATCAAACTTGGATTAAGTTAATCAAATATGACATGCAGATTTCTATTAGATTCAAGTTGTGATTTAATTGAATCGGATTTGAGTTTTAACAAAGAACAATATTAGAGATCATGAAAAAAATCATGATATTTTTTATTCTTTAATTAATATGTGATGTTTTATTGTATGTATAATTCAAAGATGAAAAATCATTATTATTTGTTTTTAATCCTCCAATCCAAATGATCATCCATCCCTCACCCTCACGACTTAGCAGTCCTTTTTTCCACTACTACCCTTTCCTTTCCATTTTTTTCTTTACCTTCCTAATTGTAATTCTTTGTTTTCATCCTATTTGAAATTAATTTTTTAAATTAAATAAATAAATTTTGTAACACATTTAAAAAAGACACACGAAAAATAAAAAGTACCGAATTCATTTCTTCATTTTATAACAAAGTTCAAAGTACAATTCGCCAACAAAGTTGAAAGTACAATTCAACAACCAAGTTTCAAACAGTAACATTTTAAATATCAACCATACACATTGATACTTGAAACTCCCATATCATTATTTACCAATATGTTTATTATTTATCAATATATTAACTGATATCTAATACATATCAATATTTGACTGTACTCACCAATATCAATAAGTTATCCATATCTAATAGGAATATTAATATTTGACTATCTATTTCCACCGATATCAATAAGTTATTCAACACAACTATTTAAAGAGAAAAGTTAGGGATCATAAAAAAAATTTCATGAAAATGATCATGAAAGAGTTATGATCTTTGGATTATCTTGATTAGTGTGTGGTACTTTATTCTAAGTGTAATCCAAGGTCACAAAACTTTATTTTCATAAAAAAAATTTCATGATACCTAGCATTGCTGCTATTTAAAACCTTATTTACTAAAACAAACTACAAGAGAACCAATCCCGAAAAAAGATGCCACTTTGACAAAAGAAAAAATGGCCAAAGAAAGACCAAAATACATATGTAGAACTAAAAAACACCACCACCACCACCACCAAACAAACTTCCAAATTTCAATTCAATCTACTAGTCCTTTGATTCCCCTGCGGTGGTAGTGGTGGTGGTAGTTTTGTTTGGATCATCTTTCTTCCCAAAAACAGCTTCTTTTGCACCTTGTGCCATGCTCATCACTTGCTCCCCAGTCTTCTGCAGTACCCCACTTGTCTTGTCTTTCCCAGCTTCCGCCGTCTCCTTTGCCGACTCTGCCATCTCCGCCGCCTTCTCCTTCGTGGCCTGGGCAGCCGCGGCGGCCTTTTCCTTGGCGGATTGGGCCGTTTCTGATTCTTTTTCTTGGGCCGCGCCGGTTTTCTCGGAGAGGTAGCTTCCGGATTGGTCCTTGGCATCAGCAGTCCGGTCCTTGGCGGATTGGGCCGTGTCATGGACCTTCTCCTCGGCCTCCTGGGCCTTCTGCTTCATGGTCTCTGTCGTCTGGCCCGTCTTTTCCTGTGTAGTATTGAAGAAATACCATCAAATTAATTAAACTCTGAATATCAAATTAATTTAACGAATTTTAAAGCTTATTTAAATAATAAATTGAGCCAGATATGCATTGAGCTTTAAGTAATTCGATTTTTTTTTAATGTATATATATACCTGTCAAGTCTAATAATAAATTGTTCAAGCTTGACCATGCAAGAAAAACTGTTGTATAATTTAAACACATTAATATTAACAATATGAAACTATATCGGTCGATATATCAACAAATATCAATATCAAAATTTTAACATATATCTATTGATAATTTAAACTTAATAACATGAAAGGATATAGCGTAGACAAGTAAAATAATGCAAACAAACAAAAAAAATTATGATGTTTGAAATAATATTTTTAAATTAGTGATAAATATTATAAATATTAAAAAATAAGATTTTAAATTTTTATTTTTATTTTTTTGAAATATGAGTTGTGTATAAACTATGAATTTTTGATTTTATCAAAATAAATCTTAATCTTTTGATTTATTTTTAATCTAAACCATTCACTTATTTTCATTAAATAAAATTTTAATCATTGAACTTAATATAATTATATATAAACTAGAAAATGTCTAAAATATATTTTTCATTAAATTTAATAACTACAATATTTATTTTTATTAATTTTATTTAATGAAAATAATTTAAATTGAAAACAAATTTAAAACTTAAATTGATAAAATAAAAAAAATTAAAATTTATTTCCTTATAAACAAAATTAAAAAAAGTCAAAATTTATTTTGTTATAAAGTTCAAAACTTATGATATATATTTTTTTTTTTTTGTAATTGTCTTTTTTTTTAAAAATAATTTTATGATCAAATTTTGAAAACTGCTTTTATTTTAAGGAGAATTTCAACACAGTAAAACATATAAAAATAATTACAAAAATATATTGAGTACTAATAATTTTGTGATGAAATGTAAATAAAAAATTGTGGAAATGCAAGTGACTTGCACCTCTTCATGATTACTGTAAAAAAATTATAAATTTTTTTTATTTTTGTCGACCTTTCTTCAATAATATAAAATAGGAAATATTACCTCAGCTCGACCCTTGGTTTCGCCGACTCTGTAACTCTGATCTTTAGAGGCCATTTTTTCAAGTAGTGTTTGTAGTGATAGTAATAGTAATACTACAGCTTTAGAAAATTGAGAGACTAGTTTTCTTTCAACTGTGAGTGGTAAGGTTTTCACTAGTGCATGTTTTATAGGTGTTACAAATGAGCCTCTGGTTGACAGGTGTCCAGCTGTCTGACGCGTGTACAGGGCACGTGTCCTTCAGATGGTATGGGCTCGTTTAGGTTTGTAATTCAAATATTTTGCTTTTGTGTTTTTTTTTTTTTTTTTTTTGAATTTTCACCTCATTAGTGGTCCATTAGTACTTCCAAATTAGTGGGATGAATCATTGTTGCTTATAATTTGGTCAAATGTTCTTATTTTACAGCCGAAAATTTGTAAGGCCAAGTTTGGCAATCCAAAAATAATCCATCTTTTTATCTTTTTATTTTTTTTCATCACTTCATTTAGATCATTCCAAAATTTTTGGGTGGCGCAATCTTGTACCCAAAACAAAAGAAGAAAAAAAAATTATTTCTGAAAATAGTTTTAAAAAAGCCGTTTAAAATCGTTTTCTGTATCAAAAATATTTTTTGGTAAATTAGTGGAAAAATGGTTTTACCAAAATTATTTTTAATTAACTTAGAACTAATTAAAAGTTAATTAAAAATGGCTTTTCAAAAGCCAATTTTGTGTAGTCAAATTTAAATTTTTTTTAATCAATAAACACGGCATTGCTAAAGCCATTTTTTAAAAAACAACATGATAAAACCATTTTACCCTAAAATGGGAGTAAAGGAAAAAGCCCACCCCACAATGTTAATAAAAGAGTAATACTATAGACCACTAATTTGCCATCACTAATCCCACCACTAGTGAGGTGGCAATTGAAAAAAAAAAAAAAAAAAAAAAGCACAAACATACTGTCGCATTGCCACATCATTAGAGCCACCACTAATTAGTGGTCTAAAGCATTTTCCTTAATAAAATTGTCAAAATGGTAAAGTTAGGGAAAAACGCCCAACATTTTGATTTGAAAACATAACCATATCTTTTCTTCGTAATATAAGAGATTAGTTCGTCTCCAATCCACTGTTTGGGCCTGTAAGATTTATTATGAGTCTCATTTTGATGATTTAAACAGTTTATTTTTTAGATCATAATATTTAAATTATTCATTAAAAAAATCGTATTGATCCAATAACTACTGTTACATTAGTTTATGGCATTTATTCATAAAAATAAAATTAAAAATTAAAAATGAACAATAAATATTATTTAAAAATTAAATCGTTTATTTTTTAGGAGATAAATGTAATAAATTAATGTAATTACAATTATTGAACTTAATTTTTTTCATGAATTATCTACGCATTGTAGCCTAAAAAAAAAAAGTTTGGATCATCTACCATAAAGCCCCACGGGTCTGCAGAGCACAATCGAGCTACCTAATAATAATAATAATAATAATAATAATAATAATAATAATAAAAGTAAATTATACTTATTGTTTTGGATATTTGAAAAAATTGTTGTGTTTCTCTTATCTTCATATCTCAATATGAGAAAATTTGAAGAGTTTTTGTGACCCACTACGGATCTCATTTTAATAATTTGAATGGTTGACTTTGTAATAGTCTGAATATATAGCATTTATGAAAAAATTAATTTGATATGATAATTGTAATTTTTTTATTTTGTCGTACTTGCTTCTAAAAAAATAAACTATCCATTTTTTATAAACAAATACAATAAAATGAAAATGTTAGGATTATCAAATCTACCTAACTTTTTTTTATGAATAATATACATTGAGAGAACTTTATAAAATAAATAATTCCGATCATCATAACAAGACTTGTGATGGGCTCCATAGACTTTTCAAATTATTTAATGTTGAGATGTCTTACAATTTTGACATTATTATAGTAACTTTTTATTTAGTAAGATTAAATAAATCAAAACTAATGCAAATAGTTTGTTATCAAAAAATAAATAAGTTTAAATATATATTTTAGTGTTAAAGAGAAGAAAATATCATTTTAAATTTATTGATAAAAATTAGGATAAGTATTATATAAGTTAAAAAAAATTTTAAAAATTAATATAATTATGTTAAATTTATAGAGTTTAATGTATTTTGTTCAAACGACATAGTATAATTTTTACCTAACCTAATGGAAAGTAATTATTATCCTTTTTCTGTTTGGAAATTTCTGCATTGTCCTCTGGTTTTTACAAGAAAAATCATTCATTATCAATGATATAATAACATTTTTTTGGTAAGTGATATCTTTTTTCTTTTTTTGGGGGGGGAACAAATAAAATCCTAATTTATTAATTATTTTAATTTAAAATCTTATTTTTAAAATAATATTAATTCTAACCATATATTAATTAAAATTAATAAAACGCAAACAATTTAATCATTTTTTATTAGTGATGCTAGACACTGACAATGCATATGGAGTGGAGTAAAAAGGAAAGGGGTGGTAGCGAGGTAAGAAATGAAATGAGTAACTGTGGACAAGAAAAAATGAATAGAGAAATGATGGTGGATTGGGGAAGAGAATGGGTGATGATGAATTGGGGAAAGAAATGAGAGAAGTGGCAGCGGAAGTGAAAGTGACTATCAACTGTAATAAAAGAAAAAAAATAATTAAATTGTCTAAATTGTTGATTCTCCATTATTGTATCTAGCCGATACAAATGAATGATTAGAATTGATAATATTTTTAAAATTTAGTATTTAAATTGAAACAATTAAAAAGAGAAGAACATATAGCCTGCTACAAGTTCCAAACTTTAAAAAAAATGGGGGTAAATTATTTGAAATTTAGAAAAAATACAATAATTTCTATAAATTTGGTAAAATTATATCAATAATTATTTTCTTTTAGTAAGATTTAAATAACCAAAACTAATAGAGATAATTTGTAGATACAATAATAAATGAAGATAAAAACAAATAATGAATTATTGATAAAAATGAGTTGAAGTATTATGTGAATTACAATCTTAGCGAAACCTAATATAATTATATCAAATTTCTAAGACTCAACGTATATTTTTGGAGATGATGTGACTGTTGTGCGGGCATTTGGACCCATTTCGGGGCCCTTTTCAATTATCCGAATCATTCACTTTTTAGGATATATTGAGTAAAATATACCTGTAAAAAATCAAGTTGATCGAATATCGTAAACTATTTTATTGAATTGCTTTTGTATCTACAAAAATGAATAGCAAATTTGATTTGAAGTATAAAACTAAATACAAATACAAATACGATTCAATAAAGAACAATTGATATCCGATCAACTAAATTTTTTATAAGTATATTCTACTTGATATATTCTAAAAAGTGAACGATTCAAATCATCAAACGAATCCCAAACGGAGCTACGTAAGATCCAGGGGCACGTGCCCGCTCTCATTTTTTGAAAATTATACATTTACCTCTAATTAGAATTTTTTTTTTCCATTTAATTCCCTTTTAATTTTCAAATATGTTTCAAAATGTTTATATGTCATCTTTCTTTTCTCTTTCTTTTTAATAAATTCCTTAGAATTTATCATTATAAATGTTTAATTTTATCAAAATATTCTCTTATAATTATTTCTATTTCTCTCATTTCTCTCTTATTTTTCTCCACGTCTATCTTCTTCTTCTTTTTCTTTTTTTCTTTTGGTATGCATGCTATTACATTTTAAATTATGATTATCATCATATTTTAACAACTTACATAGCAAATAAAAAAAGTATCTGTTAATTAGGGGTTGTTTGGGGTGTCCTAAATAAGTGCGCTTTTTGTCTTTTTGGACTAAAAAGTTGAGGAAAAAAATATGGATGTTTGGGTTAACTTTTTGACTTTTTATGGAAAAATATGTATTAAAAAATTGTATAAAGAAGTGTATAGGAGAAGATTAGAGATGTGTGGGCCACAGCCGTACAATCTGCACAGCCGAAATGGGAGTAAGAAATTATTGGCTACTTATCGGGCATTGCACTGGACGATTTTTGTTCAGCTCATGGGGGTCATCACAGGTCCCATTTTGATAATCTGAACCGTTAAATGTGTACAACTCGTCGAGTACCATATGCTTATAAAAAATCGCATTGATCGGATATCGATAGCTATCTGATCAGATTTGTTTTTTTTCAATCGTTAATTATAACACCTTCCATTTTTTTATACAAAACTGATTTGATCATGTAGTTATCGATATCCGATCAATATGATTTTTTACAGACATATAGCACTCAACGAGTTCTACATATTTGTGGGAGCCGTATAATTAAAGGGGAGAAGTCCGATACGCACAGAGAGCCGGGTGTTAAACGGCTCCATTCTGCTCTGCCGAGACGCCGAGTAGGACTCTCGGGCCGAGTATACTGGAAAAAGCACGTCAGGATAAATAAAAGAATAAATAAACGATTTAAAAGTAGACTCTTGCCCCGAGGCTGGAAAATGGCTATAAATACAAGAGATTCAGATTTATAAAGGTATGTAAGAATTACTTCTAGAGACTTAGCAAGCAAGCTTTCTTGAGAGGAACTGACTTGTCCGTGCTAATTCGGAGTTTGTATTTTTGCGGTGACTAGCAGAGGCTCATTGGCGTCTTCCGGATCTCAAGAGTATTTCCAAACCACATTCACCACAATTGGCGCCGTGGGAATACTCAAATATATCCATGGAAGGCGCGATCCTCCGATAGCCACCGACGCGATCGCAGGAGACGACCTCACCCCAAATATGCTCGAAAGAAACCATTAGGCACGACGCACCTTGCGCTTCGACTCGCCAACGACTTCAAAGACAAGAAACAATGCAGCCGTCATCGAACAAGCGAACAAAGGCTCGAGAACATGATCGCCGAGAACGAACGACCAAGACTTGGCCCTGGAGGTAGCAAAATCTAAGGAAGCCATGCGCCAGAAACCGGAGCCATTCCCAAGGATGGGCGGACAGAGACCACGGGCCCGACCAAAGGTTACCAACAGCGACTCCAACTCATTATCCACGGAGCTCGACGAAGGAACGATCCAAACCTCTCCTCGACAAAGATTCGCGATCAAGAAACAAGCGAAGAAGAAGCAATGAACGAGGAAGATCGTCATGACCCTTTCGTTCGGAGAATCACGAGGGCGCCCTTGCCCAAGAAATTCAAACTATTCACTCTTTACGACGGAAAATCGACCGATCATATCCGTCACTACAAACAGCCATGACCTTACATGCATAACGAGGCCCTCATGTGCCGAATATTCCCCGTAGTCTAGGACCGCTTAGCCGCCGTGGTATTACAAGTTGGAGCCGTCGATCAAGAACTTCCACCAATTGCAAAAGTCTTGTTCATTACCAACGAGGTACAACCAACAGCCGACTCCCGGGCGATGCAGATCGAGACGCCAGAGCGATTCACCGATATTGGGAGTGCTTCAACTCGTTGACGACGCTGTAACGACTCCATGGCCATAACCGCCTTCAAATGGGCTTACACTCGACAATTGACCAGAGGCCCCCAAATGGGCCTTGATGAAGAAAGTCGAAGAATATTGCAAAGTCGAAGATGATGCCACGAGAACAAAGGACAAAGCTCGTAAAAACGAACTCCCGAAATTGCTCGGCCAATAAACTCCGTGCCACCAAGCCCGAACCACGACAACGAACCAAGCGAGACAAAGGCGTGATTCGAACAAACGATCAATGCCCCTACCGAGCAAATGAAGCTATAAGTCGACGACGCCAAGGCGAAACGACAAGAAATATACGGAGCTAAACCGATCGGCAATAATGACCAAGGTCCAAAGATCTCGCTTTTTAAGTGGCCGCCAAAATGATAGGACCCCGACACACGGAGGACGATGCGAATACCACAAAGATCACGGCCACGAAACCGAGAATTGCTATGCATCAAGGATCATCTGAAGAATTGGTGCGGGATGGTCAGTAGCAATATGTTAGCAAGGGAACGCCGACAAAGCATTAGCCCTAAGACAGATTCACCTCGCTGGCGTGATCCATATGATCTTCATCCACACGATCCAATCGCACCTCCCCAAAACATGACAGTAAACCGGTGAAGCCCTCGACGATTGGGTTCGACGACCACCTCAATGAAGGCGCCCACGCCGACCCTTTGGTCGCCACGCTGAACGATCCTCATAGACCGAAATTTCAGACTACAAAGCTTTTGTAGAACTTCTTAACGAGTCGGATCTGTCACCATCGTCAACGCGAATCAGTAAAGGTCGCCGGGCTCAAAAAATTCTTGGTTGTAAAGCTTCCATCGCAAAGATAATGCCATCATAGGCACGTCATGAAGGCCGCCCCAAGCACCTACCATCGCTTATGCGCTTCCCAACAGATCGCGGGATTGAAGAGATCCGTGGCTCGCAAAGAATCCACACGAATGTAGATCTTATGCGAATTCATCTGCAGACCCAACTTGTGGACCGATGCTTATCGAACTTCATTTTAATGAAAACGGATTTTTGTTTGCTCGACCTTCAACCCAATTGGGGCCAAAACAAGTCTCCGGATTCGAGCGCCTGTCGATGCACGCCATCCGGGTCAATAAGCCTCCGGATTCGAGCGCCTTCGTGGATGTCACGACACAAAACAAGTCTCCGGATTCGAGCGCCTGCCGATCGAATAAGCCTCCGGATTCGAGCGCCTCGTGGATGTCACGACACAAAACAAGTCTCCGGATTCGAGCGCCTGCCGATGCACGCCATAATAAGCCTCCGGATTCGAGCGCCGTGGATGTCACGATGGCCAAAACAAGTCTCCGGATTCGAGCGCCTGCCGATGCACGCCATCCGGGCGAATAAGCCTCCGGATTCGAGCGCCGTGGATGTCACGACACAAAACAAGTCTCCGGATTCGAGCGCCTGTCGATGCGTCATCCGGGCGAATAAGCCTCCGGATTCGAGCGCCTTCGTGGATGTCACGATTGCCAAAACAAGTCTCCGGATTCGAGCGCCTGCCGATGCACGCCATCCGGGGCGAATAAGCCTCCGGATTCGAGCGCCTTCGTGGATGTCACGACACAAAACAAGTCTCCGGATTCGAGCGCCTGCCGATGAATAAGCCTCCGGATTCGAACGCCGTCGTGGATGTCACGACACAAAACAAGTCTCCGGATTCGAGCGCCTGCCGATGCACGCCATCCGGGGCGAATAAGCCTCCGGATTCGAGCGCCTTGGATGTCACGATGGCCAAAACAAGTCTCCGGATTCGAGCGCCTGCCGATGACGCCATCCGGGCCGAATAAGCCTCCGGATTCGAGCGCCGCCGTGGATGTCGCGACACACAACAAGTCCTGATTCGAGCGCCTTCGATGCAAATAAGCCTCCGGATTCGTGGATGTCGCGATACAACAAGTCCATTCGAGCGCCTTCGATGCACGCTATTTAGGGCGAATAAGTCTCCGTGTTCAGAAGCGCCTTTTAGATGCACGCCATTCGGGCGAATAAGCCTCCGCCTTGAGCGCCTGTCCGATATCACGATTGGCGAATAAGTCTCGAACTTCTTTTATTACACGACACCTCCGGCCTAAATGAGGGCGAATGCCCCGCTTTAGTCAGTAGAATCACTAACGCGATCTCGACAACATGCCTTAGCTCCGAATACAACAAAAAAAAAAAAAAAGAAGAAGAAAGAAAAAAAAAAACGTTTAAACCACAACGGTTTAATGGCAAGCTAACAAAGAAACTATTAAAGCATATGAAGTAAAATACATAAAATAACACTCTTTATGTAATGACACTTTTTATTCGATTAAAAGTTGTTACATCGACAACATTACAATATCTATTTCTAACTTCTAAGACAAACGAATCCATCGATTCAAGGGCACATCCGCGAATCGCCATCCCCGCCTCGACGCCATCGACAACGCTAAGGCCAAGATCCAAGACAAGGAAGGTCTAACGGTCAGATTCCTTTCGGGAACTTGAGATCGACGAGTTTCAGCCTCCTTTCACGGGTCCACCGCCCACACCGAAAATCTCCGCCGCCAACCAACGGAACGCCAAGTTCCATCACGCTTCGATGACGAGAACTCGACCGCATTATCCCATACAATAGCCTCGGGAACTAAATAGGTTCGACGATAAGGGCCGCTGCTTTTATTCTCGAATGCCCCAATTTCGAGGCCCAAATCTCAAGTAATTCTTATCGCGTTAAACCCCATGAGACAAAGGCCGATCAACATTCTCCATGACTTGGTTAAACCAACGGTTGACTAAAACGCTAAAGGTTAGAACCATCTATCCCAATCGGCTAGATATGCGGCATTTGTGCCGCCTTTGCAAACAAAAACAAGAATGCCGACACCCTTCATCCTCGCTCATGGCTTACCCAATTTGAAATACGCAATGGTTTAATTCTAAATCAAACGGCCATTACATGGAGGCCGATCAAGCCAACCAATCGGCAAGATCGAATTAAAACGCCGAGTACGATTAGTATATTTTCATCTAGCTAAACATGCAATAAAATTAAACATCGAATGCGGAGAGAATTTGATATTTCCCATAAAGCATCTTTTATTAAACATCAAGAAATTACATAATTTAACGCGACTAGCGTCCAACCATACAACAAATAAATATTATGCGGCATCACCTCATCCTCACTCTTTTCGACCTCAAAAGCGTAAAACGGAAGTCCTTCTCACTAGCGAGGCGACGCGATCAATTCCTCGCCGAAGAGATTCGATCCAACCATGCCTAAACCCACGATTCAAACTTCTTCGAAGCTTTTCCTTAGTCTTTTGAATTGAAAACCTTTTTCATAGGACCTCCCTTGCGGACTCCAACATACTCGCCAGATCCCGATGGCGCTTATAAGCCGGTAACCCTCTTCAACGATTGGGTTCATTGATCGTCCCTAACGACGCTCACCGCCCGCCGAGCCTCCAAACTCCGGATACGCTCTTTTTCCGCCATTTAATCGCATGCCAACTGTTCAGATAGAGTCCTTTTCACCGCCCATGTATACCTCGCGAAACACTTCGTAGTCCCGACGACCAACCATCGGAGGAAATATTTGTCGGCGAACTCGACCGCTACATCCGATCTCGCACGATCGAATCCGCTGGGCTTATTCTTCACAAACACCGCAAAACTCAACGCACGGAGTCGCGTCGATTTCTTCGACGAACTTCGCTGAGATCGCCTTCGTCTGGCGAGACGCCGAGGAGATCGACGCCTCTCTACTCATAGAGTTTGCTCACAAGACAAGGGCGCGCCGATGTTCATCGCGATTCATATCGCCACCCAATGTCTTCGCTAAAAAGCGTTTGTTCGACATTCGCACAATCGACTTCCTTCGGTTCGAACAAAGACTTACTTTAAAGGCCCTTCAACACAAGATCTACCAGACTCTTTAAACACTCGCAAAGGCAACGCGATCGATTCATTAATTACAAACCTAATCGTCCGACGCCGAATGGGATGAGTGGTTGGTTCAAGTTCCCCGAGGCAATGGCGATTCATCAATCTATTCGCCCGAAAGTGCCCGCGGCCCATGATCGAAATTGCAAATGCCGATTTTGATAGAATTGAATTCCACCAAAATTGTTCGCCAGGTATCCAACCGCGAATTGAATCCAAAGCGCCTTATCATGAACCCGGGAAGCAAGGCGGCTTCATCAATATATTCGCCCGAGTGCCCGGCCCATGATCAGCGGTGTGAAATTGCAAATGCCGATTTTGATTGAATACGATTGAATCCTACCAAAATTGTTCGCCACGAATTGAATCCAAAGCGCCTTATCATGAACCCATCAAGGGCAGATTCATCAATCTATTCGAGTGCCCGGCCCATGATCGGAGGGCATTGAAATTGCAAATGCCGATTTTGACAGATATTTATTGAAATTGCAAGAACCGGATATATATTAAACGAACGATATTGCATGTACGGCTTGTTCAAGAGTTCTAGGTAAAAATCACCAATGCCACAAAGAAAATTTATCACACAAGAGCACCAATTAGGATTTCCCACAATACATACAATTCTATTTTACCAAATGCATGGACAAAACATAGAACTCTTTCATTAAAATTAAGCATAGAGCCGTCTCATACAAAGTGTGTGGTTTATATCGTATTGAAATTACAAGGAAATTTTCATTCATAAATTTAACCAATTTATACACGAAAACTACCAACGACTATCCAAAAGAAGAAAACAACAAAGACAAAAAGAAAACGACGCTCGACTCCAGATCACTGTATCGGATTCAAGCGCTCAACATCCACTCTCGCCATAAGGAATTGGCAAATCCAATGTAACCTCACGCAAGGGCTTTGAGCCACCCATGCTTGAACCCGCGATTCTCAAATTTGGCCACTTCTTCAACATAGCCTCAAAGGCCTCCGATTCGCTTTAAGCTCGTCTAATTGAGCCTCCGCTTTTACGGGAAAGCTTGAGCGATTCTCGCTCATATTTGCAACCCTCTTTTCTCGCTGGCGGCTTCCATCTTCGCCTCATAATTTCGAATTCCTACTTCTCGACCGCAACGTTTGCAAATGGTCAATCGCCGAGAGCATCACGGAGGCGGCGACCCTTCCGATCGCTCTGCAAGACAATTGTGTAATTAGACGCCGTTAAACAAACAACAAGGAAACGTGCAACCGCCATGACATCGCACAACCCGAAAGCTTAAATTGAAGCCGCCAGTTAAGCGACGCACGGATCCTCGCTAGTCAAGCATCGGATAAAGAATAACAGAGCCGCGCGCCGGTTCTTCAAGTCGAGGCCGCTTTAGGCAGGCTACCAAGTCGCTGATCGTTTTTGGCCTTTCAAATTGATCGGCCTTTTCTCCGCCTCCTTATCTTTCAACCGTGCCCTCGAAACGGCTACAAATGGCTCAAGTTAGGATTGATTCTTTTTTTGGCGCCATCTGCGTTAAGCTCCTTCGCCATATCCTCGTAAAAATCGCCGTAGATCCCCAAGTTCGCAAAAATATCCGAGGTAGATGGTTGAGGGCCTCGGATCTCGAGCGCGCGCGCCGCGCCCTCTTCTTCCTAGATGATCCTTCATCGCACGGCACTACTTACTTGCTCGCTTCCGCCTTCCCCGAAAAGTCGCAAAAGACCGACCGCCAAGATTAAAGATAATGATCGCCCAATGGAATCGGAATATTATCTGCAAAAAAAGTGGTGTAGGTGGGTTCGCATCAAGAAGGATATGGGCTTTAATTTCAAGAACTGCGTCATCAACCGAATTAATTTTTCAACCTATTACTGAAGATAGAAAGCGATCTAAGAAAAGGAGGAATAAGGAATAGGCCAACAAATATGAGACATTGCGGTCAACCGTTCACCCTTATGTTCGAATAGGGTCCAGCGATCCTCCTCGGCGAACTCCCAATTACTCGACGTTGACCATCACGTTGCCAACTCGCTGCAAGCATAGTCACTAAATGATGGTGATCTTTGCGAGAAATATCGCCGAGGACTTGGCTAAGGCGTAACAATGCCGAATGGCAATCCCAAGGTTAATACTAAGGCGTTGATTCAACTCCACAACCCCCATGATGATTCGAAGAAATTTACATTGGGTTGAGAAGGAATCAAACCTGAGAACGGCCCCGAGAAGTGGGTGTAAGCGAACTCCGCCCGCAATGGACAAAGAGGGAATACAAGTCTTCCTCTCCATGTCAAGAGCGTTGTCCGTGACAAGGATAGATGAACGCCGTCAGAATGGAAAATGCTTAGGAAGCCGAGATGCGATCCTGAGAGGAGGTCTTTCAAGTGTTTTGCCATTCTAGTGGAACCAAGTATTCGCGAGGCTAAAAATAGCAGTAGAAAATAGGGTTACGATGAAGGGAGAAGAAGACTTACAAAAACGGATGAGACAAAGGAAGGCAGAAGAGGTTGCGAAAACGCGAGCCACGAGGGATATGGCGATCCAAAAAGCTCAGAGACCGACGAAATATGAATTGAAAGGACTAAAGTTTCAAATCACAATAAATGCCGAGATATACGAATAGAGCGGAAAATGTAATAATGAGTAAAAAAGGCGTCGCCTCGACGATTGGGACACGGATGATAAACTTTTTAAACACGCCGATTTATTAAATAGGGGTTCGGCAATTGTGGGAGCCGATAATTAAAGGGAGAAGTCCGTGTTAAAGAGACGCCGAGTAGGACTCTCGCCGAGTATCTTGGAAAAAGCACGTCAGATAAATAAAAGAATAAATAAACGATTTAAAAGTAGACTCTTGCCGAAAATGGCTATAAATACAAGAGATTGATTTATAAAGGTATGTAAGAATTACTTATAGAGACTTAGCATGCACGCTCTCTTGAGAGGAGTGCTAATTCGAGTTTGTATTTTTGCAGGTGACTAGCAGAGGCTCATTGGCGTCTTCCGGGATCTGAAGAGTATTTCCAAACCACATTCACCACAATATTGAATGGTTCAGATTATCAAAATAGGACCCGTGATAAGCCCCTACGGGCCGAACAACAGTGTGTGAAAATTGCATCCAAACTATGCAATTTTTGTTAACAAACGTAGCACAGCAGTTGAACATACATGATATGAAAGTTGTACTTTTATGTAGAAAGTTAATTTTTTAATTTTTTTTTTTGTAAATAGTGATAACTTTTTAACTTTTTGAGTAACTTTTTGACATTTTGTCTTTTTGGGGAGATGCCAAACTTGGCCTTAAAAAATATCTAAGGCACATAATTTTGATATCACGTTAATTTTTAATCATTCTATAACCAAATAAAAATTAAATTTTATTAAATTTTGTAATAAATATTGCTAAGAATTAATGATATCCCTAAAAATCAAAATCTTAACTTCGCCACACTACAAATATCTACACAACAATGACTAATGTGACTCCGCATTACTTTTTTTGGGGGGTTGGGTATTGCCTCCGCATAACAATCTCCGTATTTTTTTCAAATCTTCAACAAAGTTAATGTTTTACACCCCAAAACAACAGAACTAATTAGGAGCGCTAAATAATAGAGCACTAATAGCTTTAATGAGGTAAAAAAAATAAATAAATAAATAAAAATAACAAGAGAAATACCCATAACATCATGGGGGGAGCCAACTCATTAGTACTTCCCCTAGTGTTCCCTTTTTAGTGCTCCCAACCATTTTTGCCAAAACAATTATTATAGATCCTTATGAACCCTACTTTCCTAAACCAATTACTTTTTAAGACAAGACCAATGTGCTATTTGAGCTGGGCATTGAGCAGCATTTGAGCTTACACAGAGTGTGAAAGTTTGGGCCTAATATATAAACTTCGTGATACAAAGGAATGGGCTTTACTAGAGGTGAGTGAACATAAAAAAAAATTGGGAAAATTACTATGTAGTCTTATGTAGGGGATCTATTTCCCTTCTAATCCCAATATATTTTTAATAGATTAATAGGTCCATAGTTTTTTAAGTTTTATATCCAGAGGTCCCGTTCTTTATTTTCATATTTTGTAAATGACTGTATTACCCTTTGTTTTGAGATCTATATATACGTGAAAAATCAAAATTTTGCTCCGTTCATAAAAGAAAATCAAATCTTCGCCTCTGCGATCTCGATTTCTCTTCGTTATGGCGATCTCATTGTGCTATGTGGTCGATCTCATTGTCAGCTGGATCTCAATCTCGTGGTACAGCGATCTCTCAAGACGCTTCTCTCTCTCTCTCTCTCTCTCTGTATCTAGTTTGTATCTGTCGATACATATATGTATGTGTATGTATGTATCTGTCGATACATACATATACATATAAATATATATGTGTGTGTGTATGTGGTTTGTATCTATCGATACATATATGTATGTATATATAGATAAGCAAATTTGTGTGATATCTGATTTGTGTTAGGCAATGTTGTTTTAGTTCTTTGCTTTGTGATAAATTTTATTTGTTTGATACTTATTTTATTTGATTTTTGTATGTGATATAGTGTAATGATTTTAATTTTGTTAATTTTGTTTGTTATATAATGTAATGTGTTTTGAAGTTGTAGTTTGAAATTGTGAATTCCGGTGTTTTGATACTGATATGTTGTAAGTGTATAATTTTGCAGTTTGGAATTGTGAATTGTGCACGGTTGGTACTGATATGTTGTAACTGTATAATTTTGCAGTTTGAAATCTATAAACAATTGTTTGTTGGTTTGTGTTTTTGTAGCATGGAGGGGTGTTTCATGTTAATGTGCAAATACAGTAATTATTGTGCTGCTATTAAGCTAAGTGAGGGATGTAGTTATGATGAAGTTGTTGAGAAAATATGTGCGAAATTCAAGGAGTTGAGTATTGGTAACTTTTTTTTGTTTTTCTCTATTCCTAGATATTCTAATGTATTGTTGAATGTGATGATGATTTGTTGAATATGCTATCAATGATAGGTGGTAGTGGTTGTGATGTTGTTGATGTTGTTGTGGGTAATAAAAGAATTGTGGAGGTTGATGATGGTAATTCTTGTAGGATTGATTCTGTAATTGGTGAGAGTTCTTTGGTTAATGATTGTGATGATTTTGGTGGTTTGTTACCTAGTTTTTATCCAGAACCAAAGAGAGTTTTGTTGTCTGCTAGTTGGAAGGGGATTATACATAGTGTTGGTCAAGAATTTGAAGGTGGAGTGTCGGTGTTCCACATTGCATTGGCTAAGTATGCAATTGAGTGTGGTTTTACAGTGAATTACTTGAAGAACGATGCAACAAGAGTAACTGCTGAATGTATGATGAAGTCGTCTACGGGTTGTAAATGGTTTGTGCATGGAAGGGTGTTGATGAATTTCGGTATTTTTTTTATAATGAAGTTGGATAATGTGTATACTTGTGGGGTTGTTACTCATAGATCTTGTAGCAAAATGGTTGGTTCTAGACTTGTGTCTGATATTGTGCAAAATGATATTAGTAATAATCCGTTGACTCGTCTTATTGAAGTCAAAAAAAAGTTGAAGAAGCAATATGGTATAGATGTTTCTTATTGGGTTGCATGGTTAGGAGTTGATAAGGCAAGAGATAGGGTGTTTGGTGATTTTGTAACTTCTTTTAACCAACTTCGATGGTACCTTCAGACGGCTATAAGAACGAATCCAGGAAGTGTGTTTGAATTAGATGTGGATGAAAGTAGTGGATGTTTTCGGAGGTTGTTTGTGGCATTTCATGGATGTTTGTATGGCTTTCAATTTTGTCGTTCGTTGTTGTTTGTTGATGTTACATTCTTGAATGGGCGTTACAAGGGGCATTTGGTTGTAGCAACATCAAAAGATGGTAATCAAGGTATGTATTTATTTACAGTTAGTATAGGTTTGGTTTGTCCGTGTGTTATTGTATTGTGAGTCTGCTAATTTTTGCAGTTTCATGTTATTTTGTTTGCAGGTCTGTTTCCTTTGGCTTTTGCGATTGTTGACGCTGAAAATCAAGATAATTGGATGTGGTTCTTAAGTCAGTTATTAAAGGGTGTTGGTTCAGGCCGGAGATTGACTTTTGTGTCGGACCGTCAACATGGATTGCTAGACGCTCTTTCAGTGGTTTTTCCCAATGCACATCATGCATATTGCTTGAATCATTTGAAGAGAAATTTGATTGACAAATTGGTGAGACTTCGTACTAACTATAAGCTGAGTTTGATGAAAATATTAGTTAAATGTACTTATGCACCAACGGTTGCTTCTTTTCAACATTATATGGAGAAATTGAGGCGTATTGTTAGGAATGGTAGAGTTGATAGTATGTTGGATGGTTTGCAAAATGATAAGTGGGCGAATGCATTTTTTAGAGGGAAACGATATGGTGAGATGTCATCTAATGATGCCGAGTCTTACAATAATTGGATTGGTGGGGCCCGTGAGTTACCTATTACTTGTATGGTTGATATGATTAGGGTTCAAATCATGACTCAATTGTCGAATAGAAGAGCTGAATCTAAAAGATGGCCTACGAAATTGTGTCCAGTTATGGAAAAAGAAGTTTGTGGACTCTTTGGATCTAGCTAAGTCTTGGGATGTGATTGTTGCTAGTGATACTGTGCTTGAGGTTCATTCTTCTATTTCTTTTTATGTTGATATTGGTAGACAGACTTGTTCTTGTTGTCATGTTGTGCATACTTTGCGTAGTAGTAGCAGAGATGTGTATGATTTCATTGATCCTTTTTTTCATGTAGATTGTTTTAGAGAGTCATACAAGGAATCTGTTTATTCAGTGCTTTCAAGTGAGAGATTTGACTTTGATGGTGCCAGTAGTTCGATTATCAAACCTCCTATAACGAAGAAGCAGCCCGAGCGGAACAAGAAGAAGATGATACCTTCTAGGGGTGAGAATGTGAAGCAAATCAAGTGTGGGAGGTGCTTGAAATATGGGAATCACAATAAGAAGACGTGCAAGGCTGCTATTTGTCTTTTTGGACTAAAAAGTTGAGGAAAAAAATATGGATATTTGAGTTGACTTTTTGACTTTTTATGGAAAAATATGTATTAAAAAATTGTATAAAGAAGTGTATAGGAGAAGATTAGAGATGTGTAGGCCACAGCCATACAATCTGCACAGCCGAAATGGGAGTAAGAAATTATTGGCTACTTTTCGGGCATTGCATTGAACGGTTTTGTTCGGCCCGTGGAGGTCATCGTGGGTCCCATTTTGATAATTTGAACCGTTGAATGCGTACAACTCGTCGAGTACTATATATTTATAAGAAATCACATTGATCGGATATCGATAGCTATTTGATCAGATTTGGTTTTTTTTCAATCGTTAATTATAACACCTTTCATTTTTTTAATATAAAACTGATTTGATCATGTAGTTATCGATATCTGATCAATGTGATTTTTTACAGACATATAGTATTCGACAAGTTTTACACATTGACGGTTCGGATTATTAAAACAGGACCCGTGATAGGCCCCTACGGGCCGAACAACAGTGTGTGAAAATTGCATCAAAACTGTGCATTTTTGTTAACAAACACGGCACAACAGCTGAACATACATGATATGAAAGTTGTACTTTTATGTAGAAAATTAATTTTTTAATTTTTTTGATGAATAGTGATAATTTTTTAACTTTTTGAGTAGCTTTTTGGGATTATTTCTTTTTGAAGAGATGCCAAACTTGGCCTTAAAAAATATCTAAGGCACATAATTTTGATATCACGTTGATTTTTAATCATTTTATCACCAAATAAAAATTAAATTTGATTAAATTTTGTAATAAATATTGCTAAGAATTAATGATATCCCTATAAATCAAAATCTTAACTTCGCCACACTACAAATGTCTACACAACAATGATTGATGTGACTCCGCATTACTTTTTTTGGGGGGGTGGGTATTGCCTCCGCATAACAATCTCTGTATTTTTTTCAAATCTTCAACAAAGTTAATGCTTTACACCCCAAAACAACAAAATTGATTGGAAGCTCTAAATAATAGAGCACTAATAGCTTTAATGAGGTAAAAAAAAAAAAAAATAACAAGAGAGACACCCATCACATTATGGAGGGAAGCCAACTCATTAGTGCTCCCCTAGTACTCTCTTTTAGTGCTCCCAACCATTTTTGCCAAAACAATTGTTATAGATCCTTATGAACCCTACTTTCCTAAACCAATTACTTTTTAAGACAAGACCAATGTGCTATTTGAGCTGGGCATTGAGCAGCATTTGAGCTTACACAGAGGTTGAAAGTTTGGGCCTAATATATAAACTTCGTGATACAAAGGAATGGGCTTTACTAGAGGTGAGTGAACATAAAAAAAATTAAATTGATGAGTTAGTCTAGTTAGGGTGGGTATCGACTGGGTTGGGCCAGCCCAAGTTAGAAAAAATAAGACTCATGCTCAAGCCTTCTGAGTATGACCTGGCTCGACTTTGGGCTTAAAAACATAATGTTTAAATTTTAAATCTATTCAATTAACTCATATATTATATTAAAAAATAAAAATTATAAAATTAAACAATAATAAATTTAAAATTTAATTGACACAAACATTTACTTCTTATAAGTTCAAGCTTGAAGAGTATATTTTTCTCTTAAATATTTTTTTAATTGAAGCAAAAATAAAACTAAATACATTATATATTTAGGCCAAGTTTGGCATCCTCAAAAAAATCTAAAAAGTCAAAAAGTCACTATCCTATTTAAGTCACATTACCTTATTTAAGTCACATCACCTTATTTAAGTCACATCACCTCTCTAACACATCACTTCAAACCCAACCCAAATCCAATCTATATTTCATAAAAAGTTAAAAAGTGCACTTATTTAGTCTTTCCAAACTTGACCTTACTATGATATATATATATATATATATATATATTGGCGATTTGGGAAGAGGGGGTAAAAAGTTGCGTTTTGCAACATGAGAAAAAAAAGCCATAGGCAGCAAAACGCAACAAACCATTTGGGAAGTAGTGTAAAATGCAAGCATGTGAATTTACATAACTACTCTTCATGTTTCTAAAAAATTGTTCAAACACACACAATAGGTAAAAAAGTAAATTTTCTAAGTTGAGTAAGGGTATTGTGGTCATTTTAATGTGATGTAAAACCATAAACAAATATTAAATTAAAAAGTTAAAGTTAACTTTTTACTAACTTTTTAAATCACTTTTAAAAAAGCAAAAAATCTTCGGGTTGTTTGGAATGATCTAAATAAGTACACTTTTTGACTTTTTACAAAAAATCGTGAAATATGGGTTAGATTTGAAGTGATGTAATAGAGAGATGATACGATTTAAATGAGATGATGTGACTTAAATAGGATAGTGACTTTTTGATTTTTTTATATTATGCCAAACTAAACTTTAGTAAAAAGTTACTTTTAACTTTTTACTAATTTCTCAAAACATCCCTCTAATACATCTAACATATAATATATGATGATACTGAGACCAGGTCAAGCTTAAATAACTATTTCTAAATTTGATTAATTTAGTAAACGGGTTTGAAAAATTTAAAAACTTATGAATTAACATATAATATATAATATATAATATATAAATCTCAAGCCAATTTTATGAATTAAAATATAAATCTCAAAAAATAAATTGCGTGGATCACCGGGCCCACTAGTCTAGTCATTTTCAATCATTAGTCTATTCATAACTAACTTGCTCCCTCTCTTGTAAGTACATTTATTCTCTAATAAGTATTATAATAATTAATGATATTTTTTATTAAAATTATTAGAAGAATATTATTAATTGTTAATTTTAGTTTAAAAATTGTCAAAAAAAAATATTACTAATTATAAGTTTTAGTGACAGTTTAAAAAAATTATAAAAAAATTATTAATTTTCAACTTTCAGCGATAGTTTGAAAATTTTATTATAAAAAAAGTACTAATTATAAATTTTAGCGACAATATATAAAAATCGTTGACAAAAAAAGTCACTAATTATTAATTTTTAACAACATATATAAAAAATCGTTGCAAAAAATTATTTTTAGTAACGATTTTACTAAAACTTATTTTCAATAAAATTTAATAGAAATTAAGTCCAATTTTAACACCAATTTACTCAAAAAATTTTAAGTAACATATATGACACGTAATCAAACTGATGTAATATATTTTTTTATTTATTGTTTACTATGTGATAAAAAAAATTAGACCAAATAATATGATAAAACACGCAATACTTCATATCAAATACAAAATAACTTATGGAGTCGTACATTTACTACATACCCAATAACTAGTGAAATCAGTTCGAAAAAAAAAAAAAACAGAAAACTAGCAACCCCTTTGAAACATTCTATCCAAAGCCTAAGCCACCATTAAAAGGGGCCAACCATTACATTATTGCCACGTGTAATCAAATGCATAAGTTGAGGTATACATTGTTAGAGGTAATAACAGTATTCACAAACTTATAAATTTCACACTTTGTGTTGTCTCAATATTTTCATTTAATTTTTTAATCTTGCTCATTAATTAAGAAGTATCTAAAAGGGAAGGAAGATAGATAGAAATGGCAAACCAAGGTAATAGGGGTCTCAACTACAAGGCTGATGAAACTGGAGGCCAAGCTCAGGTTTTACGTCTTTCTCTCTCTCTCTCTCTATATATATATTTGTATATATTTGGCATACAATGGTAATAGAATATGGGTTAGGCCTTCCCCACCGGAGGGTGTTGTCAGTGTTCGTGGAGACACTATAAGCCCGCTGAACCGTTTGTTTTATAAAATTCTTCATATATATAATTTATAAAAAAAAAAAAAAAAAAAAATTGATCCAATCATCATATCATTTTTATTTTATTGCATTTATTACCAAAAAAAAAATAAGTAGTTCATTTTCAAAAATACACTCATTGTATTTTTTTCTTTGTCTTTAGTGGACTTATTTTTCTTCTAAATTATTATTATTATTTATTTTTTTTAGTCCCTTTAGTTGAGTAGAACCTAAAAACATAAAGCTTATTAAAAATTTAAAACAAAAAAAAAAAAATCAAGGAAAAAAAAAAACCAATAAAAAAATAATTAAATTAATCTCTCAAAAATAGCTAAAATGGGTAAACAAGTAATTTTCGTCTCACATGTTCTTCTCCCAAACTCTGATTAACGAACTTATAACCAGTTTTCAAATTTTTTTAATTTATTCAAAATAATTATAAGATAGGGGAAAGATTAAAATTCTATTAAATAAAATAATAGTAGTGTTAAAAAATTGATGTCCTTATAACGAAAAGTGGAATAAAATACAGCCACACTTTTTTTACAACATTAAATATTATGCGCAAAAAATTCATTATGAGCAAACAATAAAAAAGATTGGATAAATTACATACACTTCTTGAAATTTGCTTAAAATATAATTATTTCTTGTGATTCTGAAAGTTACATCTCACCCTTTAAAGTTTGTGATTTCATAACAAATGACTCTCTGTTTTAATAAATTATCAAATCAATTAATATTTTTTAATGATATCATCAATTAATAATTCAGATAATTTTATTATTATATATGAGAGCAATTAGAATTATTATTATTTTTTAATTAATTCTATTAAATAAAAAATTCTAATAAGGAGGTATTTGTAATTTTTCAAGTTACAGGAAACAACCAATATTTTAAATAAATCTGAAGAGATGTATTTATAATTTATTCTAAAAAATATTACAAAAAAAATATATGACGGTAATCTTACTCAAATATTTATGTACTTTGAAATTTACCCTAGTTTTTACATGTTCTTTGTATTCTCTAACTCTATATATTCTTTTTCTCTCTGCCTTTACAGATGATGCATGATGACTATATAGACCAACTTCACCAGGTGATATAAAATCATATATATATATATGCGCAGATATGAACTTTCATTATTGATTTTGGAAAGGAAAATTCTATTTATATATAAAATTCATATAAAAAATTTAATAAAAATAATGTAACAATGTCATTATAACTAAATTCATTTTTAATAGTATTTTGTTTTGAAATGATAAATTCACACTGAGTCACGTTATTATATATAAAAATTACATATATATATATATAAATTTTTTATTTATATAATATTACTCTTTCGGAAAAAGGGTTGAGAACCAATTCATGTGATTTATATAAATGCGTCGGTGTTTTCTTTTATACTCTTTTATATTCTCAATACTTTCATTCGTTTTCTCTCTTGTTTCAGAACTCCTCTAGCCAAGGCATCAACCTCCAACAGGTAATCTTAAAAAAATATTTGTAATATCCCAAATTCATGAAATTCACTCATAATTTTATTCAAAAATTTCAATATATGATTTTAATTTATTCTATACATAACCCCGCAAAACACTCAATCAATCTCTATCATACATTACAATTCTAGGTAATTACTAATCTGGACACCAAATCTAGACACCTAAGACCATCTCCAACCTTATACCAAACCTGGCATCAAATTTAAAATTTGGTGAAAAAAGCACTTTTTCATGCTCCAACGGTTTCACTAGGTTGATATCAAATCAAGATTTCACCAAACATTTCACTAAAATGAGGACAAGCTCCGTATTTCACCAAAACACTGTGCATGACTGTTGGGGGAGACCAACCGGTCGACTGGCCGGTCGACCAACTGGTCAACCACTAAACGGTTTAAACAGTTCAAAAAAATTGGTTCAAACAGTTCAAAAAAAAAAAAAAAAAAATTCTCTTACCGGTCGATCGGCCGGTTGACCAACCGGTTATCCCCGGAACAAATTTGATAAAAAGTGAAGGGTTGGAGCCAGTTGTATCAAATTGAGGAAAGCATCCTTTTTTCATCAGATTTGATGAAAAAAGAAATTCAAGGTTAAAGATGCTCTAAACTTGCTGAAAAATGATTCATTAAAATGGAAGAGACTGCAATGTGCACCCCAAAAGGGTACATATAATATGTCCTTGATTTTTTCATAAAATTTTACAAAATTTTGTTATATAAATCACACAATGTCATAAAAATAAATAAATAAATCGTTGTCATAACTTTACCATTCGTAACTTTAAGGTGCACATCATAAATTTATTATTCATAACTTTATCACAAAATGCATAAACATTCTTAACTTTTATAACAAAAATAATTTTAATAATAATATTTTTTTTTTGCCATATACACATTTTCAGGAGTGCATGCTTTACATGCAAATTGACTATGTACTACAACAAATTAACTATCTGGTATTGTTAATTTTTGAAGGGGCCATTGGGTTTTTTCTTCTTTTTTTTTTTAATTTTCAAAAATAAGAAAAATAGAAATTGACACGGAAATTTTATTTCACAAAGTATTTCTAAAAACTAATTTTAAGAAATTTTCTTAAAATACTCCTTTTTTTGAAATGTTTTTAAATCAAAAAAATATATATTTTGCACAAAATAATAACGATGAACGTTTTAATTGTTTTGTTTCAGAAAACACGAAAAACAACATATAAAAAATGACAATGGTACAAAAAAGTTTTTGAACTACACAACTAACAAAAATGTCTGGAGTCATCACTGGAAATACTGTAAATCTACTACATACACAAAATTAAATCATATAAAACAAATATACACGTCAACATAATGGGCTCTCCTTCCCTATCTTTATTTCTATTACATTCTATCTTGTAGTATCACATTCTGTTTTGTGATTTTTGAAAATATTTCTTATGAAAATAATTAGAATACTAGCAAGTGAGAACATCTTTGCCTATTTACAGACCAAAGAAAGTGTCGTGAACATGGCACAAGGAGCGGCAAACATGGCGAAAGGGGCAGCAACGGAAGCAGCCAACATGGCACAAGGGGCAACTACAGCGGTGAAGAACACTCTAGGGATGAGCAACACTGACCCTAATCGTCACCCAAGCAATCCAAATAGGAGGATTTGAAATCATTTGAAAAAATGTTTCAGACTCCTAAAAAGATTATCATAATTTGATTCATAATGACGTGGTATGATAGATGCCAATTTTTAATTTGTCATACACTTAATCGTATATGACCTAACTCTCTTACCACATCATTATGAGTACATTTAAGAATTTAAATTGTGAGTCTCTAATATTTCTTTTTGTTGTTTGGTGTATTTCTCTTTTGAGTTTTGTTTGTGTCATTGTGAAGGCTTGTTGTGGGCATTAGATGCCTTTATTTTTGACGAGTTTTTTCTCTTATTATTGTCATTTGATTACTTATATCTATTGAAATTCTCTTCTATGTTCCAAGAGGGCTGTCTAGTCCCTCACAATACTTCCCTTATTTTGTCAATATATTAAGAATCATAAAGTCAACATAGTACATGTACATGACTAATGCCCTCAAATGTAGTGTGAATGCCAATTCCAAAGGGTTAACTGAGTGTCAATTTGACATGTGATAAGGGGAAATTCTATTTCCACCACCCTAATAAACTCGGACCAAATCTTTTTTCAATACACATCCCTACTAATTTAATTATTAAATAATTATCTCAACCCACATCATTAAAATTACAAATAAACCCTTGTACACACACTTTACCCTCAAAATACACACTTGAATTTCCACCCACCCCGTGAAGACCAAAGACCCCAATTTACATCTGTACTTCAAACAGGAAGAAAGAAGAAGAAGTTCAAACAAGAAACCCAAAAAAAATAATAAAAAATCTGTACTTTCCTCACCTCCATTGAAGATTTCAAGAGCTCCATTGATCTACTAAACTTTGTTGAAAACCTTGCTTAAAGTAAGAAATCTTTCAATTTTATTGTTACATTTATCATTTTGTCATTAGATTGACAATTTTCGGATCTGTATTCACTCCATTGGCATGAAAGTGTGTTAGATTCGTGACTGGAGGTGCTCGACACTGGGTTGCCGAATACATGTGTTTCATTCGGAAATTGACTACCGAATATTATGCATAATTTCGACCATTGACTTTCGAAAAAAATACATAACTTCGTTATATAACTACCGAATGTAAAGCCACGCCACATGCTCCCCTCCCTGTTTCTCAATGGCAGCTTTTAATTTAAGTAGGACAACGAGGGCATAAAAACCCATTCAAATCCCATCTATTCTTTTGCTTTCTGGGTTCTCTCTAACTCACAATGTTGGTGAAGAACTTCTTCAGAGCTTAGAGCTTCGTGAGAGAGAGAGAGAGAGAGAGAGAGAGAGAGAGAATAGGGAGAGGAAATCAATGGATTTGGCTACCGACTGGGGTTTAATTTTTTTGTTTCAAACAATGCATGTTGAGATATTTTTATTTTAAAAGGATGTGTATTGAGAATTTGTATATATAATATTAAGATGGTTGATCAATGGTTATTATAGTAAATTTTAAGTAGGATATAATTGTCATTAATCTAATTTTTTATTAAATGTGTTGACTGAATTTATCAGAGTGGTGGTGAAAATAGAATTTTCCTGTGATAAGCGCTTTAGAAAATATACGTCCCAAGTTCAAATCTCAAGAAGTGTGTAATTTCCTGAAATTACCTTAATACTTGTGCTCAATGATTACTTAATATCTATAGGATGGAAGGACTTCCTGTACTCGGGAACTAGTCGAAAACAAAATCGTAGATACCCATGATGTTACCAAAAAGATTAAAATGATACCCCTCTGTTTGGCACATTTTCCTTTTCTATTATCAAACTAAATTATCATTTCAATACCTAATTTGTCTAGGGCCAAAATGAAGGATTATACAGTAAATCACACCAAAAAGTAGGGGTAATTTTATTGAGTATTGTTATTAGCACCTCATTTATTATTTTGAACCCTCTATTTTTTCGGACCCCCACTTATAAATTGTAAAACCCTTGAAATTTTTTTTCTCCATCTAAATAATATCAAAATTATCCTCGTAAAAACATTCCACTCATTCAAATGCATACCCCCACACCCCAAAAAGCTTATCTTCCAAAACCCTAACAAAACCCACAACGGTAGAACCTCCCAAAACCAATGAAAAAAATTTGTGTCATTAAGAAATTTTTTCTCTACTTCTTTATGAGGTTTGTCAATTAGTTTATTTTATTTATTTATTTATTTATTTTTTACCTCTTTTCACACGCATAACACCACTTTCATACTTCTCAGGTTGGTTTTTTATCATTCATCCTTGACCTCACTGTACTTGTATGCTCTCTGTGTGAGCAAAACTGGGCAGGATTTTACCCCTCAGTCAACCAACCTCCTTTATTTGGATACTTTTGCTGCCGCTTTGGTTATCTATTCCCAAACAAATAAGAAATATTCGGTTACCTCTTCCAATATAAATAAATAATATTCAGGTCTGTATTTCCAAATTTCGATCATATATTCGGGAGTTCAATCCCGAAAAAATGACGAACTATTTTTATTATTTTTGTCATTTTTTTCAAGAAATTTACTTTTACAAGGCCAATTTTTTCTGAGCTAAGAATACCATTAAAGTTATAAAACCTCTTCTAAGTTTTTATTGTTGTACTCCTTTCGTCTTATGGAATTGTGGTTGCCGAAAAAAATTTCACTCATTGTCATTGTCAGAGAAGTGTATGTAATCAACTGGTGACTATCATTGCCACCGGAAATATTGCCACCAAAGGATTTTTAAGGTTTTGAGGGTAGGTAGGTTTTAAAGGTGAGAATTTAGGAAAGATGGATGGGTGGTGATGGAGGTGGGTGCTCTTATAAACCATAACTCATGATGTAATGGGTATGTTGGCTTAATTGTGAGATAGAATGTCCCAAAATTATTGATGTCCCTTTTAATAATTTCACTTGAAATTATTATTATAATAAAAAAAAGCTAAAAAATGGGAGATCCAAAATAATTGATGAGGTACTAACAGCCGCACTCATTCTATTTCCACATGCTAATTGCTCTCGGTATACACACTTAATGAATACTTTCTCAGTCAACCCATCAAATAAACAAAAAATTTCAATACACATCTTTTCATACCAATAATACTCGCATCTTCAATTTTAAAAACCTAAGCCATTTTTGGTTTCGTTTTTAAAATTTATTTTTTGTAGAAAAAAAAATTTAAATAACAAAAAAATTAGTTCGGTAAAAAAAAATAAAAAAAACACCTATCCTTTTAATATAGTTTTATCCTTTTGGAGGATAGAAATAAATTTTAAAAATTAAAAATATTTTTTGTCAAATTAGTTTCTATTTTTTTAAAAAAAAATTTCAAAATTTAATTTTAGAAAATCCAATCAAACATAGCCTTAATTTTACTTCAATCCACCCACCGTTTATTCACCCCCTTGCCAGCACTCTCAAATCTCTATCATCGCCGCCGCCACTCCTAACTCAATGATTACATGAAACACAATAAATAATTTTTTTTTTTGAATGAAATATTGTCCATTTAGCATGCATAACATATTTATTAATAGTCTAGATTATAATCCACATTTTTATACATGTAGTTGTTTAGAGATAGAGATATATCTCAAAAAGTATAGCTTATAGTTTTAAATTGTTTTTAGTTTTTCTTATTTTGAAAATTGTGTCAGATTATTTGTTGCAACTTCTACTAGTTTGTGGGACAAAATTAGCTTAGATAAGTTAACTATTTGAAGGTGAGAGTGTTTTTAGATTATGTTTTATGATTATTAACCTTTAACTTGATAAAATATACACCAAACAGCCCGAGCTAAAAGCTATAATAATGGACAATTGTATATCATCAACTTTTCATTAATTACATCATGCATGAAGGCATAAGAATGGACATCTTATATTAGGAATATGTTTGACATTCGCTAATTTTACTGTCACGTCCCCATCCCGCCCCTAGTAGAATGGTGCCATGATGGCCAGTAGTTCGAGACTACCAAAGGCCACTTACAAGATCACACACACAAATCAGAGTAAACATATGGGGCTTACAAATGCGGAAGCAATAAATAAAAGCTAAGTAGTCCATAAAAGCAGTGCTTAAGTTAAATGAAATGACATACATCTTACAATAGCTTATATATAACAAAATGGAGTACAAAAATTACATCTTGACCAAAAGGCTTCTCAGCCATCAAATACAAAATACAAGGAAATAACTAAGAAGCATGATCTTCAAGATGTTGCAAAACACGAATCCAAAAAAAAACACATCGGCAAACACATCTAGGCGTCGCCGCCGCCCTGCTCATCACCTACATATATATAGAGAGGGTGAGCTTGGATACTCAGTGAATGGTACAATAATAAAGGGTTTACATGAATGATATCCGAGATCTTTTAACAAAACAATATATGGGAAAAATTAAACTCATCTATCAAATCTTTCAAGCTTCAAGGGATGCTTACTAACATCAATATAATACAAGAGATGACATTCCGGACAAACGAACCCACGCGGTAAAACCGTCAGTGGCAAGGCAAGACAAGACAAGAGAGATCTCTAAGCAATGTGTCGTTGCATTATAGTCCCCGAACACTAAGGACTTGTGCTACAAATGCTTATAGTCCCATAGCACATACGGACTTCCAAACTTTGTGCTACAAATGCTTATAGTCCCCTAGCACATACGGACTTCCCGAGAATGTCATCAAACAAGATATAGTACTTATTGCAAGTAGGAATAATCATTCATGCTTGTAAATAATTTCTAAACAAGGCAAAACAAGGTTTTATCAAAGCTTTATAACATATCTTTATTAAAATACCACTCACTTATTTCTTCAAACGTTGGGGTCAAGGCAAGTCCAAGTCCTACAAACACATGGCAGAAATCTGTTGAATGCACTTCCAAATAAGTTTCACATGCATGCAGATGATCTCGGCATTCCTCAGATGCTAGGTCAAGTCAAAATAAAACACTGTCTCCCATCTCGGGAAAACATGCTGGGCACCAACCAAGTCTTGGCCGAGGTCCCACACCTTCTCGCCGAGGTGTGGTCCCGAGGGCCACTTTCAAAGAAATGAGGTCGGGAAAAATCTGGGTTTTCCCTCTGCTCAAGAACATGAAGCACATGAACATGAAGATCATGAAGAAGATGAATGCAATGATCATAACTTGTTATTACAAAATCTGAGATTTCATGCTATGAGTTCGAAAACATGGACCTGGGTACCCATACTAGAAGATCTTTGGGAAAACAAACACAAAAGCATGGATTTTAATGTAAGCTTTCGGATCAAACAAAGCTTTTCTTCAAGAACTCATGAACACTAACTTTCTCTTTCTAAAACCAATCTTTAAATCAATGCATGGCATGCAGAACATATTCAATCATGCAATGCAGCTAGGTGGTCAATAAGAACAGCAAGAGTAGATTAAAATTCTAACCTCAACACTCGAATCTAACGGTTGGAACTCTAAGGATCAAGCTTGCTGTCTACTCTCTCACTCTAAAACTCCTCCTTCTCCTTCTAGAGCTTCTCTCTCCTCAAGAACAAAGATATGATACAAAATGATACATCTCTAGGCTTGTCGGCTGACTTAACACTCAGCTCGGACACGTGGCAACAGTTGGTTGGCTCTACTTAAAAAGGTGACTGATTGAAAAGACAAGACTATGACAAAGTGTGTTCAACAAGCTAGGCGGCAAGGGACTCCGGCAAGTAATGACATCGGCCAATAACAAGACTTCGACAAGCAAAGGGACAATGACCTCGGCTAGAAAGGTCAACACTTGGCCCAGCTGTGCCACACCTCGGCCTAGATGTGCCACACCTCGGTCTAGGTTGTACCGGTCTAGGGCAAGATCACTCGGGTTCAAGGGCAACATCTCGGCCCAGATAGTACACATCTCGGCCGAGGTGTTCATACACATCTCGGCCTAGATAATGATATCTCGGCCAATATGTCAGGGTGCAGATGGAGGTCAACCAGAGAAATCCCAAGATGGTCCTAAGTGTAAGAGCATCAAAAGGGTGACCTAGGCTCAAGATGACCTCGGCTGAAACACATACACACCAATAAGGAACATACCATTCAAGTAACACTTATGTAAAACAAATCAAGGAATGCAAATGCAACACATTGGGACAAGATCATGTAATACATGCAAGCATGACTAGGGTAGAGTGGGGGTTATTACACCAGTTCACATATTTAATGAAAATTTTCCTTAATATAATTTTATCCTAAAATTAAAATACCAGATTATTCTTATCTTCTTCCAACAAAATCTTAATTTTAGAATACCACAACCATCCTCTATTGCCAATGTCACCTCTCTTTCCCGCTATTCCCTTGCCTCCTTCTCATTCCACCTACAATCACCTTTCATTATGAGCTATACAATCCCACAAGCCCCTCGCCACGAATCATTTTCTTCGAAGTTGAATGTAAATGTTTAGGATAGAAGGGGATGAGTTGAGTCCGGATCCTCTGCCGTTCTTTCCTATGGCGCGTCCTGCAGTGCCCCAAAACGACGTCGTTTTGGGGCAAAATTTCAAAAAAATAAATAAATTGCAGATCAGAACCAGAGAGGAGGAAGAAGAAATAACGCAGCCACAGAAGGCCCTATTTCAGTCATCCTATTTCAGTCATCATCTCTCTCTCTCTCTCTCTAAGCAAAACCCACATCAAGTAGAACACATTCTTGCAGACATGGAAGCTGACCACAAACTTCGGCCTCTCTTCACCCCAAAAAAACAAAGCCTCATATAAGTATTTACATTTATTTACATGAAAAAAAAAATTTAAAAACAAAAATCCTCAAAATCATCATCATCATCTTCAGATTTTGAACATCATCATCATCTTCAACATCATCATCAGCTTCATCAAATTCATCAACAATGGGAAAGTGAGGAGGAAGAAGAAAATATATATATATATATATATATATTCTGACCCACCAAATGGGTTTTGTTCAATGATTGTACATAAAGTAGAGATGAACAAAATATATGATCAATTAATCTGTGATGAACAAAATTTTGTACTTTCGAACAAAATATATGATGAACAATGTTGACAAAGGCCATTTGATTTTGCAGATGCAGATTCAGATCACCATCATCTTCAATCCAGATGATGAACAAAAAATATATATATATATATATATATTTTAACATTTCTATTTGGCTTTTTCCAGATTTGAAAAAATAATACAATTAATCTGTGTAGATTTGAAACAAAGCCTCATATAAGTATTGTTGATCTAAATTTTTTTTTTTTCAAATTTTTGGTGAAAAATCTGTGGATCTGCAGAAGATTTGTTTGAAGATTTGAATCAAATTTTTTCTAAATCTGCAGAAAAACGCATTGTTGATGATGAACCCAGATCTGAAGAACGCATTGTTGATGAAAAACGCATTGTTGATGATGATGAAAAATCTACAGAAAAATTCCAGATCTGAAGATTTTTTTTTTTGTTGATGTTGATGAACCCATTGTTGATGATGAACCCAGCAGAACCCATTGTTGATGAAGATGATGAAGAAACATTGTTCCACCCATTGTTGAAGTGAGGAACTTGAGGAACATCATCGTCTTGAGAAACATCATCGTCGTCCATCTTCATCTCTCTGATTTGAGAGCTAAGATAGAAGAAAAAGAGGCTCAAAAGCAAAGAAAGAGAAAAAAAAAATTGGTCAAAAACGACGTCGTTTTTGACCACGACAGGAAAGTATGGCAGAAGATTCGGACTCGTAATGATTTGCCAAATATGTCTTCCATAAATATTTTTATTTAGAGTTTTTACTTTTATCCAAGTTATTTCACTTTCATACTGCTATCACAATAGTAATTTACTTTTAAAGCCCTCCAAAAAAATCCAGGAAACCTATACTGTAGCATAAAATTAATCACTTTATTTGTTTTCAATTTTTAGAATTCACTTCTCAAAAAATTCTACTTTTCTGTTTTTTGTATTTTTTTGTTTTCACTGATTTTTTTAATATTTTCAACAATTTTTTTAATTTTTAGACCTAATATAAATACACTTAGAAAGTATAATGTTTATGAAATTTTTTTAAAAAAAAATCACTAAATATCACAAACACACACAAAAAAAAAAAAAAAAACAAAACAAAAAACAAAAAACAAAAACAAAAATTCAATACATTTTTTGTATTTTTGTGTATTTATTAATTTTTTAAAATATTTTTTTACAAATATTTTACTATTTAGATATATTTAAGTAAGACGCATCTAAAAAAGTAAAAAAAAAAAATGATTAAAATTTTAAAAAATATTCACTAAAAACAAAAAAAAAACACGAAAAATAAAAAAAACTCAATTTCAGAAAGCTGAAACCAAACATATGAAATAATTTCTGTATAATAACTAAAGTTTGATCATCATTTACAAGCACCAGAAAGAAAACCATGTAATTCTGATATCATACAATCTCAAAATCGCAACAATATCTGATCTTCAAGGTATTAAAGGGGGCTTACAAAATGCTTTGGGAAGTTCCAGTTTGGGATTAGACTAGGACCCCTTTCTGCTCCGGCTACCGGGACCAACAACCTTTCTCAAATTGTGGGATTCAGTATGGCCATACAAGTCCCTGTGACCAAACGAAGCACTTCCCCGGAGCCCATGAGATTGAACATTTCGAGGGGAACCCGAGCTTGACTTGCTGCATTTAGAGGCCTCAGTCTCCAAGATCTTGGCCTCATCGTTCAGCATAGCGAACTGGCACAAGGGTTTTATAAAATAAAAAGAAAAAAAGGTGGGAGATTATGTAGTAAAGAAAAGTAACATGATCCAAATTTATATAAACTGACAGAAATATACATACATAGTAGATCAAGTGAATGCTAGAAATGCAATGAAAGCTAGAAAGTAACATAGGAAACCAAAAATGTAAATCGATGTATTTTCATAAATACTTTCTAAAACTTTATAATTTAGGAAATGTTAAAAAGATAGATATACTAAAAAACGGTTGAGCAAAAAGAATTCAAGAAAACTTATATCCGCAGGTTTTCCCAAGCATTTCTAGAGAGTTTCACAAAATTTGATCAACAGTTTCAGATTTTCTATTTTTATTTTTTTTATTCCCATCTTTCCCAAAAGTTTCCACTTTCTGAAAGGTGCCTGCTTGAAATTTCAGTAAGTTTCTCCCCTACTTGTGAAAATGAGTTGCAAAGAAAATGGGTTTCCCTTCTAAAACCTAAAATTCTTGGCCAATGGATTAATTTTCATTGGGCATACACCAAACATGCAACTATGAAGCAAGTTCTTCAGCTTTTCAGCTCATTACAACTTTACTATTTATTTCATCAACGCTGCTACACACCCCCACTGGGGGTCAACCCGCCATTGGCCAGTTTTTTTTTTCAATCACCCGGGGTTGGTTTTACTGGGGGTCTGCCGCATTTTTTTTATTTCATTTACGGCTCAGGAGTCTTTTAATGGCTCTTGCTCATCTCCTTTAAAGCTAAAGACTTCGTTATCAATGAACTTACAGTCTGGTTAAACTCGGGAAAATGTTATAATTAACTAACAATATTTGGAATCTTGTACCGATTCCATTTATTTTTGGGAACATTAGTTTCTGAAATAATTTCCAAGTATGTTCTCACATTTACCATAATAATTGATATATATATATTTATTCATTAGAGTTTTGGAAAACTTAATCAATCCCTTTTAGTCAGATTCAGAAACAAACAAAAAAAAATCCTAAACATGAATTCCCATGTTTTTCCATATAAGACTTCCGTACAAGTAATCACAAAAAGTAAAGGAGCCAAGTACAAGGTCAAAATCAGAAAGGCTCAAACTAAAAACCAGATGACATGCAAACCCATATTTTGATGAAATTCCTAACGAAAAAATAAATTAATTCTGATGCCAAAATAAAAATATTGAAACTGTTAATACCCGAATTTCGTTTTCCCTCAAACGGTCCTGGAGAGTATTTATAGCAGGACTTAAGCTGCAAGTCAAAAGAAAGGTAATAAGAATAAATTAAGTCTGAGTACAGCACAAATTACTGAAAAAGAAGTTGGAATTTGTGTCTAACCAATACTCCATTAATTTGCACATGGAAGCCTGATATGTCGATGTGTGATGGACAAAAGTGAGTGGGTGCACTTTTCCATCCCTAAGTAGAAAGGGAAAAAAAATGATAACCAAAATCATAATAGAGGAATGATTATTAGTTCCTTGCAAAAAATAGATAAATAATGCTCCGTTTGCTCGGGCAAAAACCATTTTTCTAGAAAATGCTTTGTGTTTTCTGCATTTTCTGGTGTTTTGATAACGGAAAATGTTTTCCCATGGTCAACCGAAAACAAGCCTTTGGGCAAAAACAATTTCCACTTTGCAAAGGTGAAAAACATTTATTGGACTAAGGTCTTATTATCAATGCCACCACACTACCACCGCCAACATTGCCACCACCACCTCCACCCTGCCGTCACCATTGCTGCCATGGTACCACCACCACACTTCCTCCACCCCGCTGCCAGTAATACAACTATTAGTACATTAGTTTCAAGGAGGAACGTTGAAAAATGTTTTTTGCCGAAACAAACAAAGCATAGACACAATGCAAGTATAATTGCTCAAGGATACGTATGTGATGGCACATTGATCACCTCATATTCTGTAAGATGGCTTGGTTATATGCGGTTCGCTCCTCTTCGTATAGTACACATTGCAAATCTGTAAATGAAGCCATAGGGCAATCAAGCTTGAGCAGGGACAAGGTTGGCAAGACATAAAGAGGGATTTCCTTCCTGACAAACTCTGCACCACTGAAGCAAAACCAATTTGAAAATCAATGTTGAGAACTGCTTCTACCCAACTTCAAGAAGGAAAAAAATATTGTCATTTGATTGATATGGATACAAAAGAAATATATCTCAACATGTAAAGAATGTCAAGAAGAAGAAGAAGAAGCAACATGTTTTTGAGAAACTACAGTGAAAAACAAAATATCAACCCCAAGACTCAAACAGTGAGCAATTTCCTAAACATCTGATCCAACCATGAATTTTTATGAAACATCATAGTTCCTCTATGCAAATAGGAAACACTGAGCTTACAAAAGAATTAAACCATGCTCCCCAGTCCCACTGATTGTCACCAGGTTCTTGAAGGATGCAATTTTGAGGTTCAAACAAGCTAATATTTAACTAAAGCAACTAGCAGGGTACAGAGTCTTCAAATGTGGCTAAAGAAAACCAGATTCAAATAGAATTACAATCAGGGACAAAATAACCAAATATAATAACTAATAGAAAAACACATCTGCATAACATGGTTCACTTTTATCACAATTAAAAAGCAATCCAAATGAAAAATTAATAAAATAACAGGGATGGGTCCAGTGGGACAGTATTTGCCCCAAGAAAAGAGATTACGTTTTTATATATGAAAAAATCACAGTTGTTCCAAAAAAAAATAAAAAAATGAGTCCAAGTGATAAAGTACATTCTCATGTATACCTCATGTCCAAATTTGAACGATGCATTGCTTCTTGCATACTTTCTGACATATCCATGGGGTCAATATCAACAATGGCATTTTCTAAGTTGTCGGTATCTAAATTTCCTCCCATTTGCTCTCTCCCCGGATAGCTGGCATCAGCATTGACAAAGAGACCTCTGAATTCTGACGATCTTCCACCACCCTAGCCAACCATATATAATCAACCCACATTGAAAACTGACCAAAGAGGGAACAATGGCATTCTAAGAAGTAAAGAATAGAGAAAAATAAATTTTTTAAATGGTCATTATGAAGTTATTAACTAACAAGATATACAAGGTTTTGCTCCTCTAGTAAGAGGCATCAGTAAGTTCAGATGCTCATTCAAATCTGGCCATTCTTAATATCTGAAAATGATCAAAAACCATCATCTAGTAGGTTCCACATGGTAGATTAACTATCCATAATATCACTTTACCAAAATGAATTTTCAAAATACAGAACACTCCATATAATAAATAAGACTGAATTCAGTTCAAGGATATCATAGATCACACGAATCTAAGTAACAACACTACACAGGGAAGGATCAAATAGAGTCATGAAGCAAGCAATTAGAGCCAAAGGCAGAAGATCAACTGTACATGACTCAACAAACTGGCCTGAAGTCTTTAAGTGAAAATTTTGGTAATGAAAGTGCTCTAAGTGATTTAAAATATATAAACATTTCTGAAATATTTTTTATAAAAGAATATTCCTCTAAACCTCAAACCTCAATTGTGCACACCAGCAGCATGCTCAACACAAAAACAGAATTTTAATCTTTTATCATCTGAAAGATACATCATTTTTCCAACTTTTAAATGTCTTCAGAGTCCATTAGTGAGATTAAGCAATGCATTCTTATTTGAATTTGAGAACCAAGCAATGTACCTTAAAAACTCCAGCAGTTGCTCTCGAATCACCAGTATCTTGTTCAAGACTTTCGGCTCTAGCAGAGCCAGATCTTGTGGATGCATTTTCTGAGGAACTCAACGATGACTCAATATCTATAACTGCACTCCTATTTACAGGAGAGAGAGGAACTGCTCTCAATATGTGATTCTGCTTGCCATCCAAGGACTGGAAAGCAATAACTTGGATTCTTCCAACCTAAAAGAATCCCAAAATTGTTTTGATCATATACGTGATTCAAAAAAAAATTTATACAATTGTTTTTGAAAAGTAAGTCCTGCAAACCTTATGCGCATCTTCACTAAAACAAGAAAATATCAGTCCGATGAACCCAGAATCTAGAAGTTGATACATGGCTTGAGTCCGCACATCTGCAAAAGGAGTAAAGTATTAGCAGATCATATTTCAAGGAGTAAACAGAAATACTAACATGTAATTAAAGGAAAAGTTTTCAAATCAAGCTTCAAAAAATCAACAAAAACAAATGGTTAATAAATTCAAATATTTATGATGCATTCACTGGGCGAAAAAACTTGCAAGAAAAGACGTGAGGTAAAGAACCTAACTAGGGCCTCTATTTAAGCACTGATGGTATCGGTTATACCAGCACATGCGTGTCATGTGGCATCAAAAGATGTCAAAATTCGTTTTACTTTTGAACTCCACGTCTTGGACATCACCATTGAAACCAGTGTCCGTAAATCATACAACTATCAAACAGAATATTTTTTTTTTTATCAGATTTGTGATTCAGCAAAACACTCAAAAAAGTCTTGGGATTTTGACAAGCTGCAAATTTCAAGTTTTACAAAAGGAACCATTCAATGTCTCCACAAAATTGCAAATTGCAATAAATAATTACCCTTTTAATGTATAGCATAAACAGAACACTGACAGAGTTGTGTGTGTGTTTTGGGGGGTTGGGGGGGGAAGAGAGAGAGAGTCCTCCAGATTTGGACTTCGTGTGCACAATAAATTTCTAAAGCATCTATCAAACTAATCATCAACTTTCCTAATAGCAATGCTCTAAAGAAACAAGATTAACTGATACAGTTTTGTTACTTACTAACTTTCCAGATGTTTCACTTTGGTGCTTTCAGAGTCTTCTACTCTAGCTACAGTATTACTTTCTAAGAAAAAATGTCCATAAATAATATACCGCAATAATATAGGAACAAACATAGATAGTGTGGAGGGTTGAACAACAAATACATGTTCTTGATAAATGACATTAACTGATGATTTCAAAAGTAGATAGATATATGGAGTTGTGAATTTGCACTCACCACCGCATGGTAGAAATGAACTACAAATTTGAAGCATTAATGAAAGAATTGAGAAATCTTTCAACCCAACAAATTTGAGATATGCAAAACATTTTTTTATTCTTTTAAAACATTAATTAATTGACACTTACCGACATGGGAAGGAAGAACAGTGATGTGCGGATGTGAATGGTACCAACCAATTACTCTTGTTGTTCTTCCTGTTGTCACAGTCATTATGTGCTCTATAGTTAATTGAACAAAGTCACAGAACAATCTCAATTACACACGACTACTGGGCAGCAAAACAGATTGTGATGTACAAATGATATTCTATTTTCAAAAGCAGTGAATTGAGTTGTATTGCGAGTTGTAAATTTATGCCACTTTTGAAAATAGACAAAAAATAGTAAGTACTGTGAGAATATTACGTTATATGTATATATGGTAGTATATATATTCTGTATGTGAGAATATTACATTATATATATATATATGGTAGTATATATATTCTGTATATATTAGGGATTGAGTTATTGTATATATTAGCGATGGAGTGAATCTTTCTGTTTCCTTTTCAGTTCTAGGGTTAGGTTGATTATATAAACTGATGTCTTATTGTATTAAACACAAGTTGAATATACAATTCTTATTCAGAAAACTTACAAACTTACATAGTATCAGAGCCGGTTTGAAACCCTAGTGTTGTCGTCATTGTCGTCTTCATCTGCGATGCGACCTTATTTGGCTTCTAGGTCATCGAAGTCGTGGTTCATCTGGTCCATGGTTTCCATTCGCCTCTTCAACTCTACATTTTGTTGACTTCTTTATCAAAACTATGCGGTTTCAATTTCTTCTTGGCAAACTCATAGTGTTTTCTGCTAAAACACCTTAAGCTTGAGTAGGGGTGTAAGAATATTACGTTATATTTATATATATATGTAGTATATGTATTCTGTATATATTAGAGATTGAGTTATATATGTTATGTATATATTAATGATGGAGTGAATCTTTGTGTTTCCTTTTTAGTTCTAGGGTTAGGTTAATTATATAAACTGGTGTATTCTTGTATTAAACACAAATTGAATATACAATTCTTATTTAGAAAACTTACAAACTTACAAATACATGTATGGAAATATAAAATTATATTCCAACAAAGCAAATTATAATGATGTAAAACTTTTTGATGACGTGATTGTGTTGTTTTAGGGTTTAGGGTTTAGGTGCGTTAATTTGGTTAACCTTTTTGTTCAAGAAAGAAGAGCATAATCCTATTACAAGGAAGAAGTTTTTACCCCTTTTTAGATTCATCATCCATTTTCCTCTTAGCAACCAAAGAGCTTTTAATCAAATTAAAAGCCAAAGCACGGCATGCAAGAATCTATAAATATTTGAGTTACCAACAAAGCCTTCTCTCGATTCAACATGAATGGGCACATAAAACGCAACATGGGAAGGATATCTCAGCCTGAGCTGAAGCAGCAGTTAACTGCTCAGGATTAGTCTCGACTCGGTCCTTTTGCCGATCACAACGTGGCTGCGGCAATGCTCCCCAAATTAGTGCAGTCACACTCCCGTTTTTTGAGTGCTGAAACAGCCAATGTCAGAACCAAATCAGTTTGTGCAATAAGTAGTAACAAAATATAACAAGCCCCACATAACTAAGAAATGAAATCAAATTAACTAAATTACAACATTTTTTATGTCTATTGAACCATAGTCATACAAAACCATTCATGTGTTTGGTTTTAGTTTTCTAAATTAAGTTTTTTAAAAATTGAGTTTTTTTGTTTTTAGTGAATATTTTTTAAATTTTAAGTATTTTTTTTTACTTTTTTATATACACCTTACTTAGATGTATCTAAAAAGTAAAATATTTGTGAAAAAAATATTTAAAAAAATTAATAAATACACAAAAATACGAAAAATATACTGAATTTTCGTAATTTTTTTTTGTATTTTTGGTAATTTAGTGAATTTTTTAAAGATTTTTTTCACAAAAATTATACTTTTTAAGTGTATTTATGTTAGATGTGTCTAAAAAATTTTTTTAAAAAAATGCTTACATATTAAAAAAATTAAGTAAAAACAAAAAAAGAATACGAAAAACAAGAAAGTAGAATTTTCTGAGAAGTGTTTTTAAAAAACTAAAACCAAGCAAAGTGATTATTATTATTCTTTTTTGGATGAGCTAACAAAAAACCAGATTGAGAAAAAAGTCATCAAAGTACATGAAAATACTAGCAAAGTACTATAATTTAATGAACACTGTATCAAAACCCATATCATGAATTCCTTGAATTTGCACGTTCAATTTCTGCCAAAGAATTACTATGCCCCCAAATAACCGAAACCACAACGCACATTTTCACCACACCAAAAAAGGATGGTTGGGGTTGAGAGAGAAAGAGAGCAAGATATACAATTTAAATGTGATCAGAACAAAAACTGTCCACTTTAACAGTAAAACAATACCATCAATTCAATTCAGCATAACCTTATTCAAATTCAACATAATTAATGGAGTTTAAATTTCATGAAAATGATTCCCGCGAGAATTCTTAAACTACCCAAAACGAAGGCCATATTCCTCAGAAAGTCATACTCTTCATGTTTAAAACCATGACAACCCAAGATCTGTCTAGAAAGAAAAGAGAACCACTCAACCGAGGGATAAACTTTTTCAAACTGATTCTATCAAGGTTGTCAAATAAAAGCCAAATGAGTAAAAACCAACAATTTGAGTCAACATAAATCTATATCAGCATTCACACGAAACTATAATTTGAAGAACCAAAAAAACAAAACAATTCAGAAACTCAAATGAGCAATAACCCAACATTCCAATTAATCCAGAAATGCGAAAACTTGAGTGATTCTTGAACATGAGCAATACTAACATTTTAATTAAATACCAATTAAAGCAGAATTATAATCTGAAAAACAAAACATAAAATCCATCACAAAAGGCCACATTGTTCAAGTTCAAATCCACAAAAAAAACCCCAAGAAAAGCAATTTAACAGAAGCAAACAGAGTCCACATAACCCGTTTCGAAAAAACAACTAAAACCCTTAAAATCTATACCGTATTGCATTAGGTTTCTCAGTAAAGGTCTCGACTTTACAATGCAAAATACAAAAATTTGGGAAAACACACAGGATGAAGAGAAAGCTGTTTGGGTTTGGTAAGTGGGAAGAGAGAGATCGAAGTGTGGACCTGAATGTCGCCGAGAAGAAGACCCATGATCTCTTCGGTCTCAGTCGACAATGCGTGAGTGAGACACGCTAACCAAACATCCTCCGACATTTTCACTGACGTTAGAGACATCCTCGGACCACAATCTCTGGCTCTGAACTTTCTCTGTCTCTCTCTCTCTGTGTCTAAAAATCTGATGTTTACAGGACATAAAAACCAGAGGGATCGAAGAAAGTGGTAGGCGAGGGATCTTTGGCGTACGGTGATCAATTTGGCAGAAAAAGTAGTAAATAGTACCCAGTACAGGCGAGAAATTTTTGTAGAGTAGCATCATAGGCCAATTTTGAGATGGTAAAAAATAACGAAGGATGTTTGGTAACTTGGTAAAGACTTGAGGTTGAGATCCAAGGTTCCAAGTTTAAAATTTTTTAGGTCAATTGTTTGGGAGTAAGGTCGTTGGTTAGGAGGTTAGTTCTAAATTGTTGTTATTATAGTACTTGGTGTGGGTTAATGATTCTTACTGCTCGAGTCCTGATTTAAGTAGAATTTGTTTTGGAAGGTCGGGGTAAGTTTTTAGGTTATAATTTCTTATTTCGGAAAGGACAACAGGACATCCTTAAGTGGAATTTGTCTTGGAAGGTCGGGATAAGTTTTTAGGTAATAGTTTCCTATCTCGGAACGGACAATAGGACACCTTAGTGATCTCTGGGCGCTGCCTTGTACCTGCGGGAGAGTGGGAGGATTTTCCTTAAAAAAAAAAACTAAATTTTTGATTTTTTTTAGACAAATGATTTGGAAAGTTGGTAAAAGTTACTTTTGACTTTTTTTTGATTAATAATTGTTTATGATGTCAAATCATAATAAAATGACTAAATTACCTTTATTCAATTTAAAATATTTACTTCACCTATGTAGCACATTTTGACCCATAAAGAGTAGAATTGTAATTTCACCAGTAACTGAAAACTAACATCCCAAATAAAAAATAAAAAAGTTAACTTTTAACTTTTACTACAAACCTAAAAAAGTGATTAAAACCCAAGTTCTAACAACACCCCATAAATGAATAGGAGTAGCATCATAAATGTGTAAATGTATATGCTCTTATTATTTTTCAAATACTTAGCTTATTTTGGGAAGTAGATTAAAAGTCACTTTTTAACTTTTAATTTATTTTCATCTCTCAAAAAATTTTTTTAAAAAAAAGTCAAAAAAATAATTTTTAACATCCTTCCAAAACACCTCTTAATCCTATTGTGAGAAGTGAGTTAAAAGTTACTTCGATTTCTCTTTTACACACAAAAAATAAATAAATAAATAAATGTTAAAAAGTCAAAAAATCAACTTTTAACTATCTTTTCAAAACACCTTTAATATCGTTTTGTTTAGTTTCAATTTTTTGATTTCATTTTTTTAGAAATTCTTACTTATTTTTCGTATTTTTTTATTTTTACTAAATTTTTTAAAATTTTAAGTAATTTTTTTTAATTTTTAAACACATCTAATATAAATATATTTAAAAAGTATAATATTAGTGAAAAAACTCTTTGAAAAATTCATTAAATACCAAAAACATAAAGAAAAATTCAGTATATTTTTTGTTTTTTTTGTATATTTATTAATTTTTAAAAAAAAATTTCACAAATATTTTACTATTTAGATATATCTAAGTAAGGTATATCTTAAAAAGAAAAAAAAATTAATTAAAAATTTAAAAATTTTCACTAAAAACAAAAAAATACAAAAAACAAAAAATTTAATTTTTCAAAAAACTGAAACCAAATGCACATGATTTTATTATTAAATTTTAAGTAGAAGGTATCATAAGATATATATTCCATTCGCGTAAAAAAATTACTTTGTATAAACTAACAAAATTTATAAATTTTTGAGTAAACTATAGGCAAATGCAAATACAGTGATGTTGCACGTATCAATTGATATATTAATTAGTGTATTAACATATGCTATGCCATTACCACTTGAAAAGTATGGACCTCACCTATTATAAAAATTACAAAAATCCAAAGCCTCTAAAATTATATCACATCATTCGTTAATACACTGATTGATATACTAATTAGTTCGTATAGTTTTATTCAATGGATAATGCTATGGATACCAAATTTTTTATTAAATAAATGACCAAATATCTCACGTAGGTGTGAGGTCTACAATTTGAAGCTTATAGTATTTTCCTTATTCAATACCAATAAGTACGTGTAAAAAAATTATTGAAAATATACACACAAAAAAAGGTTTAAAATGTATTAATTTTAATAAAAGTGTATTGAATTTATTAAAAAATATATTGTGTTTATTAAATTTTTTATCTTTTATTTGTACCATAGAAGCACTTGTTAGCACTACCCAATCATAAATACTCTTAAAATATAATTTGACTAATGTGATTTGAAAATTACATTCTACTGGTTGAAGGTTTTAATTTTATAATAAATAGTTCTTTTATTGTTGGGGGGATGCATTAATAAATCTCAAATTAATAATTTATGTACTGTTTAGTCTTAAAAGTTTTCTTATAGACTGAAAGGTCCCATTACAAGGTTAGTAACATCAGATACAATGTTAATAACATCAGAGTCATGTTACAAACATTAGATTTCAAACATCTAATGTTCATCAAATTTCAATAATGTTTAAAAATATAGGATGAAAAATATCTAATGTTCATCAGATTTCAATAAATTTTGAAATTATAGAATGAAACATCAGATCATTTACATCATTTACATCATGCTGATGTAAAAATGGGACTAAATGGAGCATAAGAAAACTTTTAGGACTAAATGGTTCAACGTTTCAAAAACTAGGACTTATGGGTAAATTTTCCTTATTTTTAAGTCAATTAATATTTTTTAATAATGTCATAAATTTATTTCAATTAATAATTCAGGTAATTTCATTATTGTATATAAAAGCAGTTAAAAATTTTATTTTTTAATTAAATCTGCTAAATACAAATTTTAATAATAAGATATTTTTAATTTTATAAATTACAAGAAATAAATTATATTTTAAATAAACTTTAAGGAGTGTATTTGTAATATATCTTTTTTTTAAAAAATAAAAAATAGAAATAATTACTCACATCTCTTATTAATTGTACTTATTTATGATTTCTAATTTTTTAATTAATTTTTTCATTTAATTTAATTTTAAATTTAATTGTTTTATATATATATATTTAAATTCCCTTCTTATTCCAATTTTTTCTGTTCATCAAATTCAATAACAAAAATCACCTGGAATACTTTGTCTTTTTAAATTTTCATCAAAATTTAATGAAGAATTTAATGAGTTCTCAATTGCTCTTATTTAGTGATTTTTTTATTTGACTTTTATTTTTTCAGTAGCTTTTTTATTAAGGTATTTGAGATACAGCTCTGATATGGAGCTCGAAATTCAGGGGCACTAATGTCCCGAATTTCTATATCAGGTAAAAAAAAAAAAACAAAAAAACAAAATTATCAAAACAGAAAATTAGTGCCATTAGTGCCAGCAGTTTTAGAGCCACAAATCATTTTTCTTTGAGATATTACTCTTATTTAAAAACGATATCATAGTACAAATTTTTCTTCTTGTTTCCTCATCTTCCATTAATCTTTAGAACATCTCCACCGAATTATTAAAAAATTTGACTTAAATTTTTTTTTACTGTACACCTTTTTAAATATATTGTTTAACAAGCTCTTTATTCTTTTTCTACATTATTTAAATATTATTTTATTTATTTTAATTTATAATTATTTTTTACAAATTCTACACAATTAATTTCAAAATATGAAAAGTAATATTTTTTAATATTTGACTAGATAAAACCAGTAGCTATATTTGTTGTCAAAATCACCAAAATTAAAAGTAGATTTAGTAATTTAGTAATTTGATAGCTAATTTGATGAAAGTAGATTTAGTAATTTATTTATTATTTTAACTAAAAAAATAAAAATAATTAATTTGATGGAGTTGTTATGAGACTGTAAAGGAAGGTAAATTCACCATTTTGTCATAATAAATTCCTTAATTTGTTGGAAAATCCTATAGGTCTCAATTTTTTTACTAAATGAATAATCAAATGTCACACATGAATGTAAGGTCTATATTTATAGACTTTACACCCATGTAAAATATTTAATCATTTATTTAATAATTTTTTTTTTTTTTGTATCTCTAACATTATCCCGCTTTGTTTGGTTCATCCCAAGACCTTTTGTGTGCAGTTTTTAAAGCTTTCACTTTTTTGGCTTACTTTGTACCTGTTTGGTGCAGTTTAAAAGCTGTTTATTTTAGCTTTTAACTTAATTTAAGCTATTTTGATGTGCTTGGTTTAGCTTATAACTTATAATTTTTAACTTTTTGGAAGTCAGAAATCAGCTTATTCTTTGAGTGGGACAGGAGATGCTTAATTTATAAGTCAGAAATCAGCTTATGTTCATAGTTATAAGCTATAAACTGTTTAGGTATAACCTATAAGCACTTTCCTACAATTCTACCAAAAAGGGCCTTTGTTCGGTTCATCCCCAGACCTTTGTGCGCAGTTTTTAAAGCTTTCACTTTTTTGGCTTTTTTTTTTTTTTTTTTGAAGGAAAAACAGTTAGCTTATATGTGGTGTTTTCGAAGGGCAGGCTTGTCTCTAATTTATTTTGTAAATTAGATTGTGTTATTAGGTTTGTGAGACCTATCACGAATCTTATTTTTAAAATTTAAATTATTCAATATATAAAGTTTGTCGAGTGCTTTATTTTTGTTAAAAAAATATATTGATCGGATATTGATAGTTACTTGATTGGATCAGATTTTTGTTAACAATTTATTTTAAAGACTATATTTATCGTTGACAGAAATCTAATCCGATCAAATAGCTATCGATATCCAATCAACATGATTTTTTATAAGAATAAAATACTTAGCGAATTCTACACATTGAACGATTTGAATCATCGAAACAGGATCTTTGGTGAAACTCCAAAAGTCTAACAATACAATCCAATCTATTCTCGAACTAGACAGAAACTTGACCCTTTCCGAACACCCACGCTCACTCATAAGTCTGAGGTGTTTGGAATGATTTATTTTTGGCTAAAAAAATTGATAAAAATAAAAAGTTTAAAATGGTTAGTAAAGTAAAAATGTCATATTCTTTATATCAATTAATTACTTTTTTTTTCATAACCATCTATTCAGTTACTAAAAAAAAAAAAACTCACAAATTATTCCAAACACAAATTTTTTTCCATCTCATAAAATAGTAAAAAAAAAAAAAAACAATTAAAATAACCAAGTTCCCAAACGATGGCTCAATGAAATTGTTTGGAAGTGACTTTTTAGTTTTAAAAAATTTCAAAAATTAAAAATTCAATCTCAATAGTAAAAAATCATATCATACATATCAATCAATCATTTTTTTTTTCACCATTATCTATTAAAGTAAAAAAAAATATTCCAAACAAATATTGAGATCAATTAATAGCCCTATTAAAAAATATCAATTAATAAATCCCCCAAAAAATCATTCCCAACTAAAATTATGAAAATATCAATTTTATAAAAGAAAAAAGTGAATTTTAAAAACAAAAGTTATGAAATTTTAAAATGAAAAAGCCAAAATAGCATTTATGTTAATTAAAAAAATAGTGAAAACTACAAAAAAAAAAAAATCCACGGTTTAGTGTCTTTTTCAAATTAAACCCTAAATTTCCAATTGTGACAATTTGTACCCCACCATTCTACCTGTGTTTCAATTCAATCCCCCGTCGATCTCCGTTTCTATCAATTAACGGAAGACTGATTTGGATGCCAAAATTACCTTAATCCTCATGATTTAGGGCAAAAGACACTCCCCATTTTCTAGCCCGTCTCTCTTTCTCTAAAGTCCACTTCGAAGACACCACCACCACTTTCCGATCGATCTCTGGCGCCTCTGTCAGTGCCAACACTTCCATTCCTCTCTCTATAGCCTTGATCAATCTCTACAGCTACAACTCCATTGAACGAGCCTCCGCTTTCGAGAGCTCCACCTCTTTCACTTCCATTCCTCTCCAACCCATTCCCCAGAATTCCATTAGCTCAAGTCTTTTGCCACCCATTTCTTAGGAAAGTTCGGGTTGGTGCTCGATAGAGAGGGGGTTCATGTCAGGTCCGATCGAGAGAGGGCTTTTGTTGGGACCTCTTGATCGTGGAATTTTCTCATGGCCTCTTGAAAAGGGTAGTGACGATCATTTCCAGAGGAGATACTCTCATGGGGGTTTTTCTGTTCGAACCAAATCGAGAAAAAGGTCGTTGATTCGGGTCTTGCAGAGAGCGATATCGAAGACAATTTCACGAGGGCAGAATTTGATTGTTGCGCCGATTAAAGGGGTTGTTTTTGTGAAAGAACAAGATTGGATTGTTGGGTGTGAGACGCAAAATGAGTTGACAATCAGCAGTGTGAATCTAAGCACTGATGGTAGTTTAGATGATGATGATTCAATGGGTAGTCAGAATCTTCAATGGGCACAAGGAAAGACCGGTGAGGATCCAGTTCATGTCGTTGTTTTGGAGGAACAAGGATGGGTTTTCGTTGGAATTTACGATGGGTTTAACGGTCTTGATGCACCTGATTATCTTCTCTCAAATGTCTTGTACACCCACTTGACACCAATGGTCTTTTGCCCCACAGGAAGCTCTTTTAACTCCGAAATGTGGTTTGTTTTAATGGCTGCCATTTCAGTATCCATAGCCTTCTGCCATTTTGCTTCTTTGATAGCGTCTTTAAAAACTGTAGGGCCACAATCGAAAAATAGAGCAAAGTATGTAAGTGGGTCTTCAGATTGACCAATTCCAGTTACCTCATACTCTGACATCCAAGCGGGTTGTCTTCTTTCATGTTGAGGATGTGAAACATCGGCTGTAACAGTCTGTTCATCAGGATCTGTTGCTGCTGATTGAGTTTCCAAGGTTGTTGGCAATTGAGTTTGAGGAGTATCAAGTTGTTGCAAAGACTGCTGCATTGTTTCTTCATTGGCACCATCAAAGATTGCTGGAATTTGCTATTCAGAAGTATGGCAGTCCCAAGACCGTGTCTTTTCTGCATCAAAAAACACGTCTCGGCTAATGACAATTTTCTTAGTAATAGGATTAAACAATTTATAAGCTTTTGAATGATCACTAACACCAAGAAAAATGCATTTTTCACCTTTGTCATTTAACTTTCGTCTTTTTTCATCCGAAACATGGGCATATGCTATACACCCAAACACCCGAAAATGATCAACATTCGGTTGGAGCCCACTCCACGCTTTCTTCAGGGGTTATATTTTGAATAGCTAGTGTGGGGCTTCTGTTCAAAATATAAACACTCCAATTAACTGCTTCGGCCCAAAAACTCCTAGGAAGACCACTCTTCTGTAATATGCTTCGAACCATATTAAGGATTGTGCGCTTTTCCTCGCACACACACTGTTTTGCTGAGGGGTGTAAGCTGTAGTAAGCTGCCTTTGAATTTCATGTCTCCCATAGAAATCTTCAAATTCTTGTGAGTTGTACTTTCCACCACGGTCTATGTGAAGTGTTTTAATTTGCATGCCAGCTTCTTTTTCAACTAGTGCTTTAAACCTTTGGAAGGTTGTGAAAGCTTTTGATTTGTGCTGCAAAAAATAAACCCAGGTTCTCCGACTAAGGTCATCAATAAACTTTATAAAATACCATTTACCTCCATTTGACATTGGTTTGATTGGCCTACACAAGTCAGAATGCACTAGTTCCAACAACTTAGTTGCCCTTGAAAACTTTCCTTTAGGGAAAGGATCTCGATGTTGTTTGCTAACAACACATTCTTCGCATATCTATGAAGAGGACTCAAAATGTAGAAGGCTTGCCACCATATTTTTCTACTACAAGGTCTTCAATCTGCCAAAACTAAGATGGCCATAGCGAAAGTGCCATAACCATGCTGCATCTTTCAGTTTTGCAGCAAAACATGAAAGAATGGTGTGATGGAGATACAAAGGAAACATCCGGTTTGCTATCATTTTCACCTGAGCAATTAAACCCAATTTCACAACTTGGATTCGACAAACTCCATCCTTAATGGAAATCTCATATCCCTTTTCTTGAAGCTAGCCAACACTTAGCAAATTAGATTTTAAATTTGGAACAAACAGGACATTGGAAATAGAATGAGAATTCCCTTTGGTGCGGAATGTAACCGTTCCTTTTCCCAAAATAGATACTATAGAGTTATCACCAAACTTTACAGTATTGCGAAAAGATTCATCCAAATTAGAAAACACTGATTTGTCTCCACATATATGGTTGCTACAGCCGGTGTCCGAGTACCATAAATTCCTATGAGTTCCCTCATTAGTTTGACACACCATAAGGAGGGTAATTTCTTGTTCTTCTTCGTTTTTTGCAAAATAAGATTTTGCACTGTAATTTCTATTCAAATTTGTTCGACACTCAGAGCAATAATGGCCATTCCTGTGACAACGGTAACATTCAACCTTATATTTGTCTACTAGCTGTGGTTTGTGACCTGTAGAATTTTGACCATCACATCCCTTCCAGTTTCCTTGAGAGTAATCAGCACCTTTACTCTCTCCTGGTGTCTGGTGAGCATTCTTGCCTTTCCTGCACCCGAAACCCTTCTAAGTGTGGCTTGATGAGTGTTGTAACAACAATGCTTTCTCTACAGATTCTGCTAACCTCTGATTCATTCTGTACTCAAGAGTATATAATGAACCCATCAGACCTTTAATTGTCATGATTGAAAGATCCCTTCCTTCTTCAATTGTAGTAACAACATGATCAAACTGACCTGTCAAGGATTTCATGATCTTTTGAATAACTCATATATCTTTCTTTTTTTCACCATTAACCCGTAATTGATTAACAACAGATTGAAAACGTGAAAAATAGTCAAATATAGATTCAAAATCTTTCATTTTGAGAGATTTGAATTCACATTGCAATGTTTGCAACCTTACACTCTTCACCTTCTTATCATCTTTGTAGGATTTCTGCAACATGGCCCATGCCTCCTTAGCCATAGTTGCACTCGAGATCTTTTCAAAAACAATCTTGTTTACAGCTTGGTAGAGGAACGATAAGGCCTTCTTGTCCTTCTTTCTGTTGTCTCTCAAACTATCCTTCTTAACTTGAGTAAGTGTTACTGCTGCAGCTTGATCAACTGGTTTTATATATCCAAGGTTGATAACCTTGAATAGCTCTTGAAAGCCGAACAACTCCTTCATCTGGACACACTATTGATCAAGGTTTTTCCCACTGAACCTCGGAAGTTGAGGCTGAATTGATTCGTTCATCGTTGGACACTGCTTACAAGCAATCTAAGAAAGAGAACTTAAACCAAAAAGAACACTGGATAATTCAAGCTCTGATACCACTGTTATAACAAAGGATTTAGACAAATATGCTTGAAAAACAAAAGTTGATTTATTCATTGAGTTCTCGTACATAAATAGGGGAGTACAAGAAGGTTATAGCATTAAAGTAGGAACAAACTAATAGCTAACAGAAATCAAAGAAACTAACTCAACAACTACTTAGATACTGCTATAAACTAGGCAAATTGAAACAAACTCCTAAAGACTAGGACAAGAAACAACCTTTGTTTAGCCTAAACTCTAACAGTTAGGAGAGGTAAGCCTGAATATAGACCTAACCATTGTAGTATTTTAGCAAACGACTGTTGGCAGACATCTTCTTCTTCTTCTTTTTTGTTTTGTTTTGTTTTGTTTTGTGGCTATATATTACATGGATTCAGGTATGGGTGGCTAGGTGCGGGTATATATCTAGAGGTCAGACTCATCAAATTATAAATTTAAGAGTACACGAACTCGGCAAAACAAAAATATCATATTTTTATATTTTTAATCTAGTGCATGAGATAAAATTGTGCTATATGTAATTTACAGTATCAAAAAGACATTTATAGCAGTTATATAAAAATATGTACATATAACAATAGTGTTATATACAATCATATAAGAAGTATTAGTTGAAAAATATCCGACACATATCTCATATCTCTGTCCGATTATTGGCTGTCTGACACTGATATTTGATTTATTTTGAAGACTCTGTGTGACATAGTTTTTGGGTCACTAAATTTGAATATTTGACTATGACTTCTAGTTGTAGACCTGAAAGTAGGCATAAAGCTACACAACATGTGTATAAATGACCTCTACTAGGTGAAGTAATGTCCAAAGTAATTGGACCATAAATCATGTGGTCATGACGATATTGTTGGTCATTCAAGTTTGGCTTATTAGGAGTTGAATGTCTAGTGACTCTCAGCTCAAAGTTTAATAGAAGGAATGGGGATGATGAAGTATCTTTGATGATTAGCTCAAGTCTAGATGTGCGGGATGTTTGTCGTACGAAGATGCGATGTATAACTTAGATACATGTATCAATTTCTGGATTGTTCCCTTGGTTCGCCCTCTCCGGATCTCCCCTTTTAGATTGTTCCCTTTGGATTGCCCTCTCCAAATTGCTCTCCAAATCACCTTACGTTGGCTTGTCCAAGATCTCCCCAAGCCAACAATTGCCATAAGTTAGTCTCTGGTTGGTTATCTCCATAACTTCTCCAAGATCTTAAAAGCATTGTCCGAGTTAGATACAGGAGTTAAGAACTATTTTATAACATGTCAAAATCAATTTATTTTATTTTTTTCTTATATACAATTGTTTATTATTATTATTATTATTATTATTATTTATAACAATAATGTTTGGTAGCTCGAGACTCTCCCCCCCTGAATCCCCCTAATGCCCAAAACGACGTCGTTTTGGGCATTAGGCTTCTTTTTTTTTTTTTCTTCTTTCTTTTTTTCCCTCCATTTTCATGCAGGGGGGAAGAGGGAGAGGGAGAGGGAGAGAAAGAGAGAAGAAGAGGGGAGTCGTCGCAGCAGAAGAAGGAAGAAGAGGGCCGTCGTCGCAGCTCCGCCCGCCGTCGTCACAGCTCGTCGCCTCCGCCTCTGCCCGATCGTCGTTGCAGGCCGATCGTCGTTTGTCTCCGCCTCTGCCACCTCCGTCCTCGGGTCCTTCTTCTCCCTCCTCCTCCTTCTTCCCTCTCTCCTTCTTTCCTTTCTTCTTCTTCTTCCCTTCTGATCTTCCTTCTTCTGCACAGAGAAAAAAAAAAAAAAAAATCAAAAACGGCAACGTTTTGGAATTAGGGGGATTCGGGCTACGTAGCTTTCGAGCTACGTAGCACTGCTCTATAAATAATTTGTATTGAATCTTAATGATTCTTGATTCGATTCAATTCACGATACGATTCTTGATTTGACAACTACATTGTAGCTTGATGATTTGTTATAGGCAAGATCAGAAACCCTTAAATTATTAAACATACCAGTAAAACTTGTCAATCCTTCCAACACAAATCAAGGGAGCATAGATTGTCAAAAGATCATTTCCTGTAACTATGATAGGAACTCTATTTGTAACATCTGATTCCCTCCAGTCTTGACCAATACTTACTCTTGTAGGATAATTAGACAAATTCATCAAAGTCCCAACAACAATTTGATAGTTGACTGTCATTTGAGTGTTTCTTAGATAAAAACAGAAGAATACATATATTCATCAGAGAAATTAGAAAATAAAAAGAATCTGCCCAATCAAAGTTAAACTGCAGCTCACCAAATCTGCCTAGGCCAACTTCAATATCATTGATCATTAAACAGCTCATCTTCCCCTGTATTAGTCAAGGTAAAAAATAAAATGCATGGTGAATAAGAAGGAATGAGAAAATCCATCATCATGTCGACATGAATATAAGAAGACCCCCTTAGGATAGTATTTAATTTAACTGTCTATTGTTGCTGATAAAATAAAAAAAATATATTAAAAAAAAAAAACTATATCGGGCCTTGGGAATTTCTTCTACTCTGACCTTTCCAGAATATTTAATCATGAGAAGAAGCCAATATCATCTTACATTAGAAATGTTGCCAGCAATTGTATCAATCAAAAGAGGTTATGTTACAGCGGATCTAAACAACATCAACGACTTTTCTACCTTTTTTTTCCATATCGCTTGAAGTTGCCCCATCTATGCTGGTTATAAGGCTCCAGTTTTTCTCTTCTTAACACCTGAGTTTTAAGGAGAAGTGTGGGCTGGGATTTTTAATTTTTGTATCCAAAATAACAAAGAATATTATGGAAAGACTTACACTAGTTTCATTTTTTGTGTCCTTGTACTAGTAGGACTGATGAGTCATACTTGTACATCCATAGTGTGAATACACCAAGATGTGAAACAAATTCAATAACAGATATCAGTTCTCTTGATTAATATCTTTGATTTATCTTTATTTTATTTTTAAAAATCTGATTTAATGTCTTTTACCATGATTGATTGTGTTTGTTAGATTCTTTTTTGTTCTTACGATTGGCAAATTTTGTATTCAAGTCCTTTATTGTAGAACATTGCAAAATTTTCAGTTATATCTAAATTCATGACACAATGATCTCATTCATCCTGTTTTCTTAGAATTTATTCCTAATAAACATTAACCTTCTATTAACATTATTTGATTTATATATGCAACACATTGCGTGTACATAAGAGACATTAATTGCTTTGAAGCATTCACACAAAAAACTAAAGAATAAACGCCTGTGAAAGAACTGTATCCATTTTAATAGTTGTAGCTTTAACAATCATTGGGATAGTTATTTTGAGGCCTCTCTCTGTGAGCAATTATAACTTATCAAACAATAACTCAGAGAGAGAGAAAGAGAAAGAGAAATACTAAACCAACACAACAAAAGAAGCAAGCTCAAGTTGAATTGCGAAGTAGTGCCTTCCTTGGAAACTCTATACATTGCAGTACACTATCGCTCACAAAAATCCAAAAATCTTGAGCCTGTCAAGCCAGTCTTTAAACTTGTTTGGTTCTGAAAGAACTTCTTTTTACAGAACAAAGATAAATTTTCTTTTTACTATAAAATCTTGAGCCTGTCAATTTCATCTACGACACTATCAAGATAGTTAAACATCAACTCCCCATTTTTTATAGTATCAGATGCATCAATTGATTTTAAAAACCAAGTTCTAGCAGGGCTATTCACAAGAAAATTAATAAGAACTCTACTTTTCCCATCTGTCCAGCCATCAGACATAATTGAGCATCCATATTGTTTCCATGCTTTCTTATGTTCCTCCATCATGACATTTATATCCTCTACTTCTGCTGTAAGAATCCAAGTCCTCAATTCATGCATAGAAGGGGGTTTGAAACTAGGTCCATAATTTGCAATTCCATCAACTGCAGCTACCCAATACGGATCATTCACTAAATTAAATGGAAGAGCTTTATAATATATGAAACGCCCAATCTTTCGACACATCTTTTCTTTCTTCTTGTTTCCATTTGGAGTTCTGTGTAGATTGTCGTGCTTGGGAACTAGCAAATTTATCCATTGGACCCCTCGGTTTTGGTGGTTGTGTCATACCACCAGTATCGCCTTCAATAGATTGAGAAGCACCACTCTCGCCCTTTGCTCCAGCACCCATCCCAATTTCATATAGCATCTCATTACGGGCACTTTTTTGCTTAAAGAAATTTTTTAATGCATGTTGGCATTCCAACTTTACATCTTCAGGAATTTTTGAACACGGTTTAATGCCTTTATGTGTGCCGGCTAGATGATTTTTAAATCGATTTACAGTACCACTACAAGTTTGATCAGAAAATTTACATCTAAAATACTTTTCCCCATCAACTTCTTTTATGTACTTCCAGACAAAATCTTTTCTTTGGCCTTTGGGTTCAGTCATTTTTTTCCCCACAAACTTATCAGCTGTAGCATTATATAAAAATAAACAAATAAAAAAGATACTGGTTAGGTGAGATGGCAAAAAGAAAAAAAGAATATTAATAATAATAATAATAATAATAATAATAATAATAAATTATAGTCTGTCAAATAATAATAATAATAATAATTTTAAATAAAAGAAGGAGAAACATTAAAATAATAATAATATATAGCCTCCAGATATATTATATAATATATATAGTGCCTCCAGATATATTATATAGTATCTGGAGCCATTTTCATAATATTTTGTGTGTAGATTATTCCGTTCTCTGTGTTTTGATTTTGTTTCATATTTGATTTCATAATCCATTTTCTTCATGATAGTTGCTGCTTCCGCGTTAATGGTATCAGAGCCATTTTCTGTTGTATGCTGTTTCTAACTACTCAGTTTCTTCTGTTTAATCCACTTCATTGTTTATTCAATTAATCTGGTTTTCAGTTCATCTTAATCACCCAAAAGATCAGTCTGGCTGTATCCACCTAGTTTAAGTCACCCACTTCTTCCCAATCTCGAGTAAGTCCTTCGGATTAGGCAGTCACAGACTTTGGGGTCTTAGATAGGGTATGTATGTATACTAGGTATGTGATAAAACTGACCAGAATAGGGTATGAATTAAGATATCTGTAAAACTAATTAATTAAACAGAACAATGAATCGATTATTTAGAAGTAACTCAGTCAGTTCTAGGTCAACAACTTTGCCCTCAATACCTAACCAAGGATTAGTAATTAATGAAGAAGATGTTAAAATACAAAATGATAAAATTAATCTAGGATGGAATATACCAAAATTACCAATTAAAGAAATTTATAAAACAATTTTTATATGAAATACTTTCAAAGTTACCTTGCATGTTAAAACAATTGAACAAGTCTATACTTTAGAAAAACCTAAAGAAACTTGCCAATTATTTGATTCTAATTTAATCAAAAGACATTTTAAAAATGGTTACAATTTTATTCATATTGGTTTAATTCAAGTTGGTATTAATCCTTTGACTATGGTAGGTAAAAATACTTCTATTTTATTATGTGTACGAGATGCTCGTTTTCTTAATTACAATGATAACTTGATGGGTATGATGGAAACTGGTCTTCATAAAGGTCCAGTACATTTTAATTGTTTTCCTGACTTTACTTTAAGCTTACATGATCCACATATTTTAGATGCATTAACTCTAAATATCCAATTAAATGGTTCATTTACTAATATGAAAGAAAAAGTTCATAATATTGTTTTAATATATCGTGTTCATTATAAATGTATGAAAACCAATTTAAATGTTCAGGCTTTACATAAAAGTCCCAAAGATAAAACATTGTTAATTCAAAGTAGTAGTACTGATACACATATCAATGTTCCCTAGATGATTGAATGGAAAAATATTGATCTCCTAGATCAATGGATTACTGTTAACGAAAATTACAAACATAATCAACAACAATCTTCAATCCAAGATATCCAAGATATTCAACAATACAATGATGGTTCTGTTCGTATTAAATTCAATCGTAGTCAATGCTCTAGACATAGTACATATAGTGTCCCTACTGAAATTGAAACTGAAGATGAAATATTTAATACTCCTCTATTTCGGAAAAATAGTCAACTACATCTTGGTCCGACCACTGGTCCGACCACTCAAAGCAAATTAAAAGGAATTGATAATTCTACAATTTCCCAAATTAGTAAACCTGTTTACTCAACTCACACCCATTTACCAGATGATGATACCGAATCTCAAAATTCTCCCACTCAAACTGATTTCGAAGTTACACATCCAATAAATCCTCAACTTATGACAATCAAAAAATTATTTACTCCTGATTTAGATAAATTATTAATTGATTTTCAATCTAAAGAAAATAAAACGTTACGACAAGCTTATCGTGCCAAATATGATGCAATTCAACAATCCAAAATCACCAGACAATGGTATAATTTTATGGTTGAATATGGTTTTGAATTACCTCTATTTGAATATGTTGAAAACATTACAAAAGAGTAAATACAATCACAAAACATAAATGGAAAACTTCCGCTACAACTTCAGTTAGCTCTAATCATCCTCCATTAGAAAATATAATTATTGAACATTAAGGATCTGACATTCCAGCCTCTCCCTTTAAATTACCTAGCTCTGACCCTGAAATTAAAAAAGTCATTGAACAAAATAATTACACTAATCAATGCTTAAAGACAATTGGTAAACAATTAGATAAAATAGAAACAACTTTAGATTTCACTACTATTACATCTACTAAGCAACCTTTAGATCAACCTTTGTTTAATCTCCCTAGTAATCGTACTAAAAGAACTAGTCTAGTTACCAATGATCAAACTATTGTCAAAGCTATTGAACGACTCTTCAGTAAATTATCTACTGTTGATACAGCTTCTCCTTCTAAGGATAAAGGTCTTACTGTTTTAAATCAACAAGCTCCTACTGATACTACTTCTCAATCTGACACTGATAATACTGATAACGAAATCAATCAATTAGTTCAACAGTTTCAATCCTCTAATCTTAATAAAATCCATTATCCCAAAGTTAATCCTCAAACTACCAAAAATTGGTATACAAAACCTATTCCACCTGATCTCCAATTTGAAGAAACTAACATTAATAATCAATTCTCTGTTTCTGCTAAGCGATTATATGAGTGGAATATTGATGGTCTCAGTGAGGATCAAATTCTCCAAAAATTAAATCATTTATCTCTGGTCTCAAATAGTTATCTTTCGAATTATCCCCAATATTCGCAACCTGAAATTGTTACTCTTATTACTTCTGGTTTCACTGGTATGCTCAAATCTTGGTGGGAAAATTATCTTACTAATGATCAACGGGACTCTATTATTTATGCTAACTAAGTTGATGAAAATGATCTACCTATATTTGATGAAACTATTGGATGCTGTCACCCTGACGGTATTAATACATTAATCTACACAATTGTTCGACATTTCATAGGAACACCTACTAATATTTATTCTCGCATACATGATCAACTTAGTAATCTTACTTGTCCAACCTTAAATGATTTTAGATGGTATAAAGATGTTTTTACCTCTAGAGTTATGTTAAGAGAAGATTGTACAAAATCATTTTGGAAAGAAAAATTTATTAATGGCTTACCTAATTTATTTTCCCATAAAATTAGAGATGTTCTTAGTCAACCTACTGATGTTATTGAATATGATACTTTAACATATGGTGATATAATTAGCACTATTCAAAAAGAAGGATTAAAAATGTGTATTGATCTTAAACTTAGTCAAAAAGCTACTAAAGATAAACATAAAGCTAAATATGAATTACAAAATTTCTGTGAACAATATGGTTTACCTCCTGTTGCACCATCTCAAAGGAAATCTCACAAATATTCCAAACATAAACATAAATCCAAGTATTCTACTAAATATCGCAAAGATTATTCACCTCTAAATCAAATGATAACTTTTATACTAAACCCAAAAAGAAACATTACAAATCTAAATCACATCCAAAATCTAAATCTAATAAAGATATTACCTGCTATAATTGTGGCCAAAAAGGACATTATTCTAATAAATGTAAAGAAAAACAAAAATTAAAAGATCGAATCAACCAACTTCAAATTGATAATGACTCTAAAAATCAGTTGTATGAAAATTTTCAATTAAATCAATCTATTAGTGATTCCTCTTCTGATCATCTCATTCCTTCCTCTGATGCTCCTTCCTCCAGTAATGATTCTGACAGTAATATTAAATTAGGATGTAATGATGTTTGTTGTAAACCAGTTAAACAAATCTCTGTTCTTACTAAATAAAGCCAAGAAGAATCTGCTCTTATTGAGTTAATTAGTAAATTAGATGATCCCGAATTAAAACAAAAATATATTGATAAATTAAAATCTTTATCACTCAATCAACTTTTACTAAAGCTACTCATCCGTGCAATCACTCCACCGAAAGCAACCGACAGCATCTGCTTTACTTCATGCGTTGCCAGTTGCCTTCATTAGTCACATGCCACTTTATTTTCTATATATTGTAATCAAATTGTATTCATTTGGCATCTCTCGATTTTCAGAAAACAAAAAAACAGAGAGCTCTGAGTAATTGCCCTATTTGTAACCCAATTAAGATCCTTACAGTTGGCTACAAATTGCAATTGTAAGTTAGTTTCTGAATTTCAATTAATGTTATTTTAAATTAATGTGATTTTAAATATTTTGTGTGCAGATTATTCCGTTCTCTGTGTTTTGATTTTGTTTCATATTTGATTTCATAATCCATTTTCTTCATGATAGTTGCTGCTTCCGCGTTAATGGTATCAGAGCCATTTTCATAATATATTAATATATATAGTGCCTCCAGATATATTTTATAATATATATAGTGGACTACTAATATTAATATAATATAGCCTTTATTTTAATGTTTCTCTGTAGTAGTTATCTACAATGTTTGACTACTAATATTAATATTTGAGTCATTAAAATAATAATAGTAAAACACCATCGAAACAGAGATAGACATATTATATAATATATATACAACACAGTCGGACATATATACATCATAGAACCAACGCGACAAGAGAGAGACAGAGAAGCGATGTCGAAAGCAGAATGAGAGAGACGATGCAGAGAGAGACAGAGACAGAGTTGACTCAACTCGAGAGAAAGAGAAAGAGAGACTGCGTACCTTGAAAACCCTAGTTCGTTGAAGACAATTAGAAGACGATTAGAAGTTGTTGGACTCTGATTTGAAGGAGATCGACTTACATGGTATTTACAACTTCTTCTTGAGCAATTTTAGTTTGAATCGAAGTCATTTATAGCAATTTTCAATCAACTACTCTATCTTCCCTTTTTTGATTTTTGAAATCGAACTCCTAAAATACTTGCGCCTCGCTGTCGAAAGCGTGAAAAGCACATGAAGCGCGACAAATGCTTACGCCTCTGATTTTGACACGTACGCATAGCTAGGGTCTCGCCCCAAAAAGAACACATCTGTGCGTTTTCAGTACGCCTCGTATACACCTTTGAAAACCTTGATCGCGATCTCACATACTAATTTTATTAATTTTAAACAATTAAAAAAAAATCATTGGCTAACTTTTATTTGATAATCCCACATCGAGAGAAGAAGGAAAAAAATGAGTTGTTTACTCATATAAAATGAATCTTATACTCCCATCCCATTTAATATTATAGTGTTGTGTATGTTTCAATTCAATATAGTTTAAATTTTAAAAATTTTAATTAATTAATTTTGACCGATTAGGCTAAATGATTTTTGATTTGATTGATTTGTTGGTTTAACCACGATTTTAGCAATTTTATCAAAATATATTGATTAGATTTGTTTGATTCGAAATAAACTAAAGATTGATCTGATTAAATATAGAAAGACTGAGATTGCCTGATTAGAAATAAACTTTCTGTCCAAATAACTGTTAACTTTTATTTTATAATCTCATATTAGAAAAAGAATAAAAAAGTGAGTTGTTTCACTTATATAAAATGAATCTTAATAGTGTAGTATTGTTGTGTATACTTCAATTCAAGACAGTTTAAATTTTAAAATTAAAATAACATTTAAAAGTTTTAATTAATTAATTTTTGTATAAGTTGGTTGGTCATTTGACCTAACAAATTAGGCTGAACCATTTTGGGTTTGATCGATTCACCGGTTTAATCGCGATTTCTCATACTGATTTTATTAATTTTAAAAAATTTAAAAAATTTCCATTGCCTAACTTCCATTTAACCATATAAAAATAGAGAGCAAAGTTTGCTTCACTATCTATCTATATATTATATAAGGAAAATGGGGTTTTAAGGAGAAACCTTCTAGGAGTTCCATGCCCTCATTCTAAAATTATCGAATTTTCTTAATTTTAAACAATTAAGAAAATTCCTATTGGCTAGTTTCCATTTGTCTTTTATTTTACAAACCCACATCAGAAAAAGAAAGAAAAAGTGAATTATTTCACTTACATAAAATGAATCTTATACTCCCATTTATATAAGTAAAATGAGATTTTTAATGAGAAGCTTTCTAATCAATATCTCATACTAATTTTTTTGATTTTCTTAATTTTAAACAATTAAGAAAGTCCCCATTGGTTGGCTTCCATGTAACTTTTAATTTACAATCCCACATAGAGGTTTTGATTTAAAAAACAATTTTATATGAGGTTTTGAAATTCTCATTATATCTCTCCTTAAAAATATTCTTTTGTAAAATATATAGATATATTGATAATCTTAATGTCACTCTTACTGCTTCTTAATACAAAAATTATGAGATAATGATAACTTTAAATTTTTATTTACAACTAATAAATGAAGGGATATATTATTATAATTTTAAATTTATATTGTGTCAAATTTAAATTTAAATTAATAGATTGCTTTCCATATTTAGTGACAATTTAAATTTTAATAAAATAAAATCTAAAAGTTTAAATTAATTAATTTTTGTGTAAGATGGTTGGTCTTTTGACCTAACTGATTAAGCTAAATTGTTTTTGGTTTGAATGATTTATTGGTTTAATTGTGATTTTAGCGATTTTACCAAAATGTATTGGTTGGATTTATTTGATTCAAAATAAATTAAGAGCTGAGATTACTTGATTAGAAATAAACTTATCACCCAAACAATTGTTAATTTTTATTTTACAATCCCACATTGGGAAAAGAATAAAAAGTGAGTTGTTTCACTTTTATAAAGTGAATCTTATAAAGGGGGTTTTAGAGAGAAGCTTTCTAGAAACTCAAAGCTCTCATTCTAAAATTATTAAATTTTCTTAAATTTAAACAATTAGAAAATTTTAATTTCGTTAGCTTCCATTTATCTTTTATTTTAAAATCCCATATTGGGAACAAAAAAAAAAAAGTGAATTGTTTTAATTACATAAAGTGAGTCTTATGCTCCCATTTATATAAATTATTGAATTTTCTTAATTTCAAACAATTAAGAAAATCCTCATTGGCTAACTTCCATTTAACTTTTATTTTACAATTCCGTACAAAGAAAAGAATGAAAAAGAGAATTTTTTTCACTTACATAAAGTGAATCTTATGCTCCCATTTATATAAGTAAAAAGAGATTTTTAATGAGAAACCTTATGATGAATATTTCATACCAATTTTTTATTTTCTTAATTTTAAACAATTAAGAAAATCTCCATTGACTAGCTTCCATTTAACTTTTATTTTACGATCCCACATAGAGGCTTTGATTTAAAAATAATTTTGTATGAGATTTGAAACTCTCATAATATTGAACTTTAAAATAATTACAATCTCATATCGAGAAAAGAAAGAAAAAGTGAGCTGTTTCACTTATATAAACTAAATCTTATACTCTTATTTAATATTGTAATATTGTGCATGCTTCAGTTCAAGATGGTTGAAATTTTAAAATAAAATTTAAAAGTTTTAATTAATTTATTTTGTTGTAAATTGGTTAGTCTTTTGACTTAGCTGATTAGGCTGAAGTTTTTCAGTTTGACTGATTCAATAGTTTAACCAAGATTTTAGTTGTTTTATCAAAATATATTGCCCAGATTTGTTTGATTTGAAATAAACTAAGATTGATTTTATTAGAAATTGAACAACTGAAATTGCTTGATTAGAAGTGAACTTCCTGTCCAAACAATTGTTAACTTTTATTTTATAATCCCACATCAGGAAAAGGAGGAAAAAATAAGTTGTTTCACTATACAAATCTTATGCTCTCATTTAATAGTAGTCATGTATATGTTTCAGTTCAAAATAGTTTAAATTTTAAAATTAAAATAAAATTTAAAAGTTTTAATTAATTAATTTTTGTATAAATTGATTGGTCCTTTGACCTAGTCGATAAGGTGAATCGTTTTTTGTTTGACTGATTCGCTGGTTTAACCGCGATTTTAACGGTTTTATCAAAATGTATTGGTTAGATTTGTTTGATTCAAAACAAATTAAAGATTGACATAATTAAAGATTAAACGGTTGAGATTGCTTGATTTGAAATAAATTAACTTCCAGCCCAAACAATTGTTAACTTTTATTTTACACAATCCCACATCGGGAAAAGAAGAAAAAAGTGAGTTATTCCACTGATATTATATAATGAAAATGAGGTTTTTAGAGAGCAGATATGTAGGTGCTCCAAACCCTCATTCTAAAATTATTAATTTTTCTTAATTTTAAACAATTAAGAAAATTCTCATTGACTAGCTTCTATTTAACTTTTATTTTACAATCTCACATTGGAAAAAGAAGGAAAAAATGAATTGTTTCACTTATATAAAGTGAATCTTATGCTTCCATTTATATAAATTATTGAATTTTCTTAATTTTAAACAATTAAGAAAATTCTCATTGGTTAGCTTCCATTTAACTCTCATTTATATAAGCAAAAAGAGATCTTTAGTGAGAAGTCTTATAATCAATATCTCATAATAATTTTTTTGATTTTCTTAATTTTAAAGAATTAAGAAAATCCTAATTGATTAGCTTCCATTTAACTTTTATTTTACAATCTCACATAGAGATTTTTATTTTAAAAATAATTTTGTATGAGATTTTGAAACTCTCATAATATCTCTCCCTAAAAGTATTCTTTTGTAAAATATATCGATATATTGATAATCTCAATGCCACTCTTACTACTCAATACAAAAAATATGAGATAATTTTAAATTTGTATTTAAAATTATAAATTATGGGATAGATTATTATAATTTAAAATTTATATTGTGTCAATTTTAAATTTAAATTAATAGATTGCTTTCTATATTTAGTGAAGTTTTAATTTTAATAAAATAAAATTTAAAAGTTTTAATTAATAAATTTTTGTATAAGTTGGTTGGTTTTTTAACCTAACTGATTAAGCTAAATCATTTTTTGTTTGAATGATTTGCTTGTTTAACCATGATTTTAGCATTTTTACATATTACGATGATTCTTTCTTACTCATTAAGTTTTTAAAATTTCTTTAATTATTTTCCTTTCAAAAACCAATATGACAATTTTTTAAAATTCATATATTTTTATTCTAAAATAGTGAAATATTAGAATTATGTCATTTTTTTTATAACAAAGCATAATTTTAATTATTAATTGTCAATACAACAATTTTAATCTAACTATACTATATGTTATACTAAAGGAACATTTGAAACAAAACATTTATATAACTAATATTATTTATGAGAGACAAAATATAAAAAAATTAAATATAATTATCATATTTTTAATAAATAATATATTATTTTATCACGTGCATAGCACGGGTGATATGCTACTATTGTACGAGGAAAAAGGAGTTTATAATGAGAAGCCTCCTAAGAGTTTCAAACTCTCATTCTAAAATTATTGATTTTTCAATTTATAAAATTGATCCAAAAAAAAAAAAAATTGTTGGCAGATTTATTTATTTAATTATTTTGGAAATAATAATTATCCCTTAATTTATGGATTTCAAATAGAAAGATAATAAAAATATTTCATAATCACTCCATCCTAATCTCCTTTATCCATTTCCATAAGAAAATATTAAAAATTTTATTCTTTCTCTTTCTCTCTCTCTCTAAAAAAAATCAGATAATATTTTTCAAGACAGTCATGAGTATCTACCTATATCTTATATATTACATTATAACATAACCAAAAAAAAAAAAAAAATTAAGAATCAAATGTACAAACAGATTAAATTAATAAATATGATTTTTATTTATTTAGTTAAAATCACGAACAGACGTATGCGACATGGGAAACTATAGAAGATATGATAAAGAGATAACCAGATTTATTCTCTCTAGACCCAATGTTCTTCATTACTAAAGGTAATTCGAGTTTGGAGGACCAAACTCTTTAAGGGAGGAAAACTGTGACAACCCTTACCTGTAATTAGTTCATAATCCTCAATTAAGCATGTCTAATAAGTAATTAAGGAGAAATTATGAATTAAATATGTATTATGAGCATATTTTGTGTTTATATTTGTTCATTGCAGGAATATCTATCTGAATTTCTGTTTCGATACGTGAATTGAAGGCCTTATCGGCTACCGAATACGAAATTGACTAAGTCAATGAGTAATTTAGCCTTATTAGAATTTTATGGTAACTTTAATTGAAATTCGATTCGGAACCGAATAATTAAAATAAAATAATCACAAATTCATTCATCTTAAGCCAACTTAATTAAGTTAATCTAAACAAGCCTATATAAGGCTAGGAGAATTCTTGAACCTTCTCAATATATATACCTTCATCATCCTAACTCAACAAAAACGTGAGAAGAGAGAGAGAATGAGAGAATTGAGATCAAAGTGAGGGAACTAGAAGAAATTGGAAGACTTAGCTTGGAATTCAATTAAAGAGTTTAGGTAAGAATTCAGGCCTTTAGTTGTGTAATTAAGACATTTAACACATGAATTGAAGAGAAAATTAGAGTTTAATACAAGAATGAAGCTAGAATTAAAGAATTTAAGCTCAACATATACATGCATGTATGTCTCATCTCTTTTTGAAGTTGCTTCCAAAGAATTCTCATATCTATGTGTTTATCTTGACTTTGTTTTGAGAATTCATCAAGTTTCATACCAAATTACCTCAATAGTTCATGTTTTGAAGACAAGGAATTCATGTCATTACATGCATGCTTTGTACTTTGAGTTTCAAGTTTGATTTTGGATAATTGACAATGCTTTGGGGCTTGATTTTGCGAAATGGTTTTCAATACATGATGTATTATGAGTTTACAAGGTTTTCTAAGGTTCTGGCCCAAAAAGAATGTGTTTTGAAGCTTTGAAATTGAGTTTGGGACTTAAAAAGGAAATCTGGAAATTCTAGAATTCGCATTGTTCGCTTGAGCAGTGAAAGCTTCGTTCGAGCGAACATTGCAAGCTCTCAGAAGTTTTGTAGACATGAGTCTTAGCTCGAGTGACCAAAGCTTCGCTCGAGCGTAAAATGAGAGCTCTTAGTACTTTCGCAGACCAAGGGGTCCGCTCGAGCGACCAAAGTTGTAACGCCCCGAAAATAAATACAATGAACCCATTACATATGCGGAAGTATAATCGAAATACGTGTTTTCATTACTCATAGTTTAATGTACAAAAGTAACAATTACAAAGAAAGGTGAAAGCTACATTGTTAATCATATGCCTTATTGGCTTACATCTGTCCAAGTCATTACTTGGTTACAACAAAAATGAGTCATAAGCTTAATACACAAAAAGCCCTAGGCTTGTACAAAAGTTAATTGCAAAATAAACAAAATTGAGCCCTTAGCTCCATAATCCTCCCAAGCTAAGTCTTTGGCGGAGGCATATCACTAGTACCTGAAAATGTTTTTCCCAAGTAGGGTGAGCCAAAGCCTAGTAGAAACAATCTAGCACAAGGTATGAATCTTAACAAAGATATAAATATGATGTGCATACACAATGCTTGTGATAAGACCGTTCGTAATTTGCAAGATCATAATATGTCAAGTTTTATATCTCATTTCATTGTTCATATCCATTTCATTCAATCAACCAATACTGAGTATACAACTCATCAGGTCTCAAATCAATATAGTCATCATACAAACACATTCATTTGCCATTTTACAAAAATTTCATCTGCGGGATCGGCACCCATATATACAAGTGATTTTTTAGGACTCTCACCATGGACACACATGCCAACTTAATTCACTAGAGTCCATCCCCTTTCTTCTCCTAAACATCATACATATACAATGTATTAAAATACAGTCATGTTCAATGACAACTAATAAGAAATTAGTTTGAATTTACCTAATCCTCATGCAATTTCTACAACAATCATAGCTATTCTCTACCGATAGCCCAAAACAGATATTTCTAAATAGATATACAATCTCCAAGACAGATAAATTATCCAAATTTCCATAGGTAAGAGGTAATACATATCCGATTCCACCATTTATATAAACATTCATCCAATTTCATATTCCCAATACCAATTTCATTATTTATACAAAATAATTATTTGAAACATTTTAGGAAAAAACCTCATTCTCTCCCAAATCCAATCCATGTGTCAAAATCAACCATATTAACACAACACAACCTCATATCTACACTGGTAATCATTTTCAATACTTTTATTTGAAAACCCCTCTTTTTAATTTTAAGCAAAAACCCTAAGTTTGTTTAAAATCTTCCAAAACCTAACATTTCTTCCACAATAACAAATAACTAAGTTAAAAATTATAGGAGAGTATAGAAAGTCCCTACCTTAAGTTTAGAAGATCAAAGGAAGAGATTGAGAGACTTCAAAGACGTCAAAACCAAGTTTCGATCAGATCAAAATGGAGTTCTTAAGACGCACTACCTCTTTAACAAAGGTACTCGGGTAAAGAACCCAATGGATCTAGATGAAAAAAGTAGAGAGAATGTGGGTTCTAGAGAGAGAAACTCAAGATCTAGGGTTTTGAAGTGTTTTAGAGAGAAAGAGATGAAAAAGTGAAGTAAAATGTGGCTGTTACGAACTGATATACGTGTAGTTCGCTTGAGCGCAAGAGATGACGCTCGAGTGTTAGACATAATAAGTTGTTCTGCTTGAGCACAGAATGCACACTCCTAGTAGTTTTGCAGACAACAAACCAACACTTGAATGCAAGAAAGGCCACTCGAGCTGAGCTCGCTCGAGCGCAGAAAAATCCGCTTTAGCGTAGAATACACTCTCCTAGTAGTTTTGCAGACCTACAAAAATACTGAGAGTTCACAAAGCCTGCTCAAGCGCAAGAAGTGTCGCTCGAGCAGAGGAGCAAAATTCTGGACAACAAGAGTTTGGAAACTAAGAACCAACCTACCCAAACGCAACCACAACAATTCAATAGCAAAATTTAAGGAGATACAAGGGAAGCAAGAGGTCAACAACAATATGAAACCATGAAACCCAAGTCCTGGATACAAGGGTCAGGTCAAAACCAGAATCGCTATAACCTCCCCCCTTAAAGAATTTTGTCCCTGAAATTTCAAATCAAGTTTTATAGTTATGATTAAACCAAACACAATAACGATAGTTAATCAATTCCAATACCATGAGCCATTCTCTGGTAATTCATTCTATCAACTCGATATATATGTTCCAACATTGAAAGTATAATTCACATTTTCCCAAAACATTTACAATGTTTACATTAAATTCATGTTTCCAAAACATATACAACATATACAATGTTTTCATATTCTCAAAACATATACAATGCTCTCATATTTCATTAACATAACAAAATTTCATTACATGCTCAAACATCAACAAATAGGTCCGAATATTTCTCACGGACTTCCAACTCAAGTTCCCAAGTTGTTGCCTCAATCCCGTGGTGTTTCCATAATAACTTAACCAAGGGAATTGTCTTGCCTTACAAGACTTGGTCTTGGGTATCCAAGACTCTCACTGGTCTCTTCTCATATGAGGCATCCTCATCTACCTCTAAGCCGGTCCAATCCAATACGTGCGATGGATCCGGCTCGTACTTTCAAAGCATGCTAATATAAAACACATCATGAACCCCGGAAAGTTGTGGTGGCAAGGCCAAATGATAAGCTACCTCTCTGATTCGCTCAAAGATCTCCAAAGGCCTAATGAGTCGAGGGGAGAACTTCCCACTCTTTCCAAACCTCATCAGACCCCTCCTAGGTGATATCTTTAAGAAGACATGGTCTTCCACCTCAAAAGACAAGGGTCTCCTCCTATGGTCGGCATAACTTTTTTGGCAACTCTAAGTCGTAACCAACCTCTTATGGATAAGTGCAACTTTCTCCGTCATTTTTTGGACCAATTCTGGGCCCAACATGGGTGCATCAACCACCTCGGCCCAATACACAGGGGACCTACACGGTCAACCATACAAGGCTTCAAATGGTGCCATGCCAATACTCGATTGGAAACTATTGTTATAAGCAAACTTCACTAAGGCCAAGTGCCTCTCCTATGAACCCTTAAAGTCAAGGACACAACCCCGAAGCATATCCTCTAAAATTTGAATGGTGCGCTCTAACTGTCTGTCTGTTTGAGGATGATACATAGTACTAAACATCAATCTCGTGCCCAAGGCACTCTGTAGGCTCTACCACAACCGAGTCGTGAAACGCAGATCTCTATCTGAAACAATCGTCATTGCGACCCCGTGCAACCTCACTATGTCCCTATGTAAAGGCCGACAAAGATAATCCACCGAGTCACTCACATATATAGGTATAAAGTGCGCCGACTTAGTCAACCGGTAAGCTACCACCCAAATTGCATCACTACCCCGTTGAGTCCTCGGAAGACCCACAACAAAATCCATTGTGACATGTTCCCACTTCCACTCAGCTATAGGCAAGGGTTACAACAAACCCGCTAGCCTCTGATGTTCAGCCTTCACTTGCTGACGAGTGAGGCACTTCGACACAAATGCAGCCACATCTTTTTTCATACCTCACCACTAAAACTGGAACTAAGGTCGTGATACATTTTTGTGCCTCCCGGATGCACCACAAAACGTGAATGGTGAAACTCTCGGAGTACTTCCTCTCGACAAGACTTCGGCACAAACAAGCGGTCACGGTATCTCATACTCAGGTTAGGATACACATGCAAGCTTTTCTCTACCTTCCAACTGGAGATCTTCTCCCAAAGGGATTCCACCTCAAGGTCACCCCTCTATGCTTTTATCACTCGGTTTACAAGTGTAGGTTGTGCAACTACCGAAAACAAGGCTGCAGACTCACTGGACTCGCCAAGATACAAGTCAAACTTCCCAATAGCACCCAATATCTCCCATTCTCGAATGGCAATACAAGCTACACTACTAATTGATTTCTTACTCAAGGTGTCAGCCACAACATTAGCCTTTCCCGGATGATAATGTAACTCAAAATCGTAATCTTCTATGAATTTCATCCACCTCTTTTGCCTTAGATTCAAGTTTTTCTGTGTAAATAGATATTTTAGACTCTTGTGATCAGAAAACACCTCAAATTTCTCACCATACAGATAATGTCTCCAAATTTTCAAGGCAAAGATCACTGCCGCTAACTCTAGGTTATGGGTAAGGTAGTTCCTCTCATGTGTTTTCAATTGCTGCGAGCCATAGACCACTACCTTCCCCTCTTGCATCAAAACACAACCCAAACCTTCCCATGAGGCATTACAATACAACGAATAGCCCAAACCCCTCTTCGGAATAATCAATACTGAAACCGTGTTAAGTCTCACCTTAAGCTCTTGGAACGATTTCTCACAGGTCTCACTCCACACAAACTTAGCTTATTTCCTCGTCAATTTAGTCAACGATGAGGCTAATCTAAAGAAATCCTTCACAAACAGACAATAATACCCGGCTAACCCCAAGAAACTACAGATCTCAAAAGCATTCTTAGGTTGCTCCCAATCTTGCGCTGCCTCTATCTTGGATGAATCTACAGTCATCTCTTCCCCGAATACCACATGGCCTAAGAACTTAACCTCTCTCAGTTAGAATTCACATTTCCCAAACTTGGCATATAGTTTGTGGGTTCTAAGCAACTCAAGTACCACTCTCAAGTGTTCCTCTTGCTCTTCCTCAGAGAACGAGTAAATCAAGATGTCGTCTATAAAGACGACCGCAAAGCGGTCTAGGAACTCACGGAAAACCCGGTTCATCAAATCCATAAACACAGCTGGTGCATTGGTTAGCCCAAAAGGCATCACTAGAAACTCGTAATGGCCATACTACGTACGGAATGCCATCTTCGGGATATCCTCCTCCCTTACTCTCAACTGGTGATAACCTAATCTCAGGTCTATCTTAGAGAAGCAACATATAGCGATTGCAACATCACCTTTTTACATCACTTTTTCACATCTTTTTCACTCAAAACCCTAGATCTGGACTCTCTCTCTCTCTCTCTCTCTCTCTCTAAAACTCACACTCTCTCTACATTGTCACCTAGATCCATTAGTTTCTCTACCCTAGTGTCTTTGGGGGAAAGGTAGAGCATCTCAAGAGCTACATTTTGATCCGAATAAATCGTGGTTTTAGCGTCTTTGGAGTTTCTCCACTTCACCCCTTGGCCTTCTAAACTTGAGGTATGGACTTTCTATACTCTCCTATGATTTTTAACTTAGTTATTTGTTGTTGTGTAAATAAATGTTCGGATTTGGAGGATTTAGACAAATCTAGGGTTTTGGGTTTAAAATCAAAAGAGGGGTTTTCAAATGAAAGTATTGCAAATGATTGTGAGTGTAGATGTCAGGATGTGTTGTGTTAAACTTATTAATTTTGACACATAGATTGGATTTTGGGAGAAAATAGAGCTTTGTCCTAATTTGTTTCTTATAATTATTTTGTATAAATATTGGAATTGGAATTGGAAATGGAAATGTGAAATTAGATAGATGTTTATATAGATGATGGAGTTGGATATGTATTACCTCTTACCCATGGAAATTTAGATAATTTATCTGTCTTGGAGATTGTATATCTATTTAGAAATATCTGTTTTTGGGCTATCGGTGGAAGATAGCTATGATTGTTGTAGACATTGCATGAGGATTAGGTGAATTGAAACTGATCTTTTGTTGATTGTCATTGAACATGACTGTGTTTTAATACATTGCATATGTATGATGTTTGAGAGGAGAAAGGGAATGTACTCCATGTTTGGGAAGAGAAAGGGGATGGACTCTAGTGAATTAAGTTAGCATGTGTGTCCAGGGTGAAAGTCCTAAAAACCGTTTGTATACATAGATGCCGATCCCGCTGACAAAATTTCTATAAAATGGCAAATGAATGAATTTGTATAATAACTATATTAAGTTGGGACCCAATGAGCTATATCTTCAGTGTTGGTTGATTGAATGAAATGGATATGAACAATGAAATGAGATATAAAACTTGGCATATTATGATCTTGTAGATTATGGATAATTTTATCACAGGTATTGTTTATGCACATCATACTTATATCTTTGCTACAATTCATATATTGTGTTCGATTATTTCTATTGGGCTTTTGGTTCACCCTACTTGGGAAAAACCATTTCCAAGTGCTGGTGATATGCCTCCACCAAAGACTTAGCTTGAGAGGACTGTGGGGTTGAAGGCTCATTTTGTTTATTTTGTGTTTAACTTTTGTACAAGCCTAGGGCTTATTTATATTGAGCTTCTGACTCATTTTGTTGTAACCAAGCACGGTCTTGGAAAGATGTAAGCCTTAAAGGTATATGAATATTTGTCTAGCTTTCATTTCTTATTATTACTTGTAACATATGCTGTAGATTTAGGATGAACTACTTATGAATGTACATCACATGTGTCACCTTTTGTACAACTCTGATTAATGAAAGATTACCATGTTGTTTATATCATTGTGTATATGTTGTTGGAGTCAGATTATAGTATTTATTTCGGGGCGTTACACAACAAGACCCCTTGAACTGATCAAACAAATCATCTATACGAGGCATTGGTTACTTGTTCTTGATAGTTACCAGGTTCAACTTCTGGTAATCTATACAAAGTCGCAACGCACCATCTTTCTTTTTGGCAAAAAGAGTGGGTGCTCCCCAAGGTGAAGTACTAGGGTGGATAAAGCCCTTATCTAACAATTTTTGTAGTTGAACCTTTAACTCACTCAACTCGGCAGGTGCAAATCTATACGGTGCCATAGAAATCAGTACCGTGTTAGGCACTAAATCAATAGAGAACTTGATCTCTCGGTGAGGTGGTAAACTGGTAAGATCCTTCGGAAAAGCATTCAGGTATTCACAAACTACCCTTGGCAACTCAAGTCGGACTTCATCACACTTAGTACTCAAGAACTGGCAAGAAGGCAACTAAGCTCACTCCGCCCACGCGGATCATACACTGGTGATAAGACTTTATCGACCTGGTCCCCCAATAAATAAAAGTAACCATCGCTCAGGGTACATACAGTAACCCCCTAATGGTAGTAATCTATAATAGCTCAATGATGACAACCAATCCATATCTAATATAATGTCAAAACTAGACATATCAATCAACACAAATGCAAAAGGAAGTCGGTGACCGGCAACCTCTATGTCACAACCCCGACACCCCTGCTCAAAATAACCTCACCACCAATAAGGGATTCTACACAGATAGGAGATACTAACTAAGCCAACTCTAACCCTAAAACCTATGCAAATGCATATGATATAAATGAATGGGATGCACCCGTATCAATCAAAACATTAGCAACTAAATTGCAAAACAAGAAGGTATCTCTCACTACCAAAGGCGCTGGTACTAAATCTGGCGCGGTAACAGCATACACATGCCCTGAAGGTCTCTACTCAACCTGCTCAACCTGCTTACCCCTCAGAGCATAAGCCTAATGCACTGACTGAGTCAAAGAGGCTCCTTGATTGGCCCTTCAGGCCTATGCTGACTGTGCCGGCTGGTGGCTCTGTGTTTGCCTCGAGCCAGATGCACTAGATGTGCTGCCCAACTGAGGGCAAAACCTCTTCATGTGCCCCACCTGCCCATATTGATAACACGTTAGCGGCTAGCCTCTCTCTTGACTCTGGCTCTGAGAATGAGCCGAAGACGGTGTAAATTGTTGCCCTCTTCCCCTCTGTGAGCAAGCTGGAGACTTGTGGCCCAACTGGCCACACTTGTAACAAGTAACATCTCCCTGACCCTCTCTCCCAGAACTCAAACTCGGTACTGGAAAGTGGACCTCGATTGAGCTCCCTGGGACGGTTGTGGGTTAGAACCCCTCTGCCTCTTACTGTCCTCTTGAACATCTTGACTTCTCCTAGAGCCCCACATCCTCTCCTCCTCCATCTGCATTACGGTCTAAAGATGAGCCGCCGCCTCCACGAGGCATCCATAATCCCTAATCATCGACCCCAACCATCTTGACCATGAGCCCGGTCCTCAACCTCTTCTCAAACTCCAAACAACGGCGCTCCTTTGTTGCCACTAACTCTGGTGCAAACCTAGAGAGGCTTGTAAATGTGGCCTCGAACTCGGCCACCGAAGTGTTCAACTGCACCAATTTGGAAAACTAGTCCCTCAACTTCTCCTTAACAGTGGGAGGTAAACACTTGTCCTGCCAAATCACCCTAATGCACCCACACGCATACTTCCACCAATGACTTGCATTTCCCTTCAGTTGAAAGGATGCTAAGGTCACTCTCAATTGGTCATCCTCGATGCCGAGCATCTCAAACGTCTTCACTATTTGCTCTAGCCACTCATCTGCCTTCAGCGGTTCTTTCGGATCACCCACAAACTCGTCCGGATTCGACTGGAAAAACTCTCGCTTCAAGAAAGACTGTCTTGCTTCAACTACTTGGGCTTGGACTTGATTCTCAGCTCTGAGAATGTCCATAGATTTCCACAATGCTCTGGCCATTTCGCGGGCTAAGGCACCTATGGCCTGTTGACTAACTAGTTCGGCCACATTGGCCTGACCAACCCCTTCTTCCTGTGCTGGAATTTCATCCGGTAAAGGCACCTTATGCATCCTAGGCCTACCATGCCTACCACCACCACGTCCACGTCCTGACATCCTAATAAAGGTGACAGAATAGATTAGCACTTGTACAAATGTGCTGAAGCTAATTCATTCACGTCCTAGTACAATGGACAACTGTAATTCACTCCATATATGCACATAGTTACGTAAACACATATGAATTTTCTTCCTCGATAATGACCGTCCCGTGGCATTGATCAAGTGCTCTTCTAATAGGACTTCTAGAAACCTGTAGACTTAATCAACATCCTAGAAAGTAAATCCCATACACATATAACCACATAAGCATGTTATTATGTAAGCAAACCGTACATGATAAAGTCTCTATCAAGCGAGACAAACCCATTGTGGTACTAACCACTTCCCATGTACCCAAAGTATTCAAACTCAGTACGCTCTGATACCAAGTTGTAATGCCCCGAAAATAAATACAATGAACCCATTACATATGCGAAAGTATAATTGCAATACGTGCCTGTATTACTCAGAGTTTAATGTACAAAAGTAACAATTACAAAGAGGGGTGAAAGTTACACAGTTAATCATATGCCTTATTAGCTTACATCTTTCCAAGTCATTGCTTGGTTACAACAAAAATGAGTCATAAGCTTAATACAAAAAAAAAGCCCTCAGCTTGTACAAAAGTTAATTACAAAATAAACAACATTGAGCCCTCAGCTTCACAATTCTCCCAAGCTAAGTCCTTGGCAGAGGCATATCACTAGCACCTAAAAATGTTTTTCCCAAGTAGGGTGAGCCAAAGCCCAGTAGAAACAATCTAGCACAAGGTATGAATCTTAACAAAGATATAAATATGATGTGCATACACAATGCTTGTGATAAAAACCGTTCGTAATTTACAAGATCATAATATGCTAAGTTTTATATCTCATTTCATTGTTTATATCCATTTCATTCAATCAACCAATACTGAGTATACAACTCATTAGGTCTCAAATTAATATAGTCATCATACAAACACATTCATTTGCTATTTTATAGAAATTTCATCTGCGGGATCGGCACCCATGTATACAAATAGTTTTCGGGACTTTCACCCTGGACACACAGGCCAACTTAATTCATTGGAGTCCATTCCCTTTCTCCTCCTAAACATGGAGTACATATATACAATTTTAATTATAAAATTCATATACTGATAGCGTGAAGTTCCAGTTCACTAAATGCTTAACAACAGCTTGTTCAAACACTAATGCAACAAAATTTCATCATTCAAAATTTCACATGAACACAATGATTTCATCACAACAACGAATCAATCACTAATCGCATGACATAAACATCACCCTAATCAATTGATGATAAACGATGAAGAACAATGAAGAACAGAACAAATCACAACATCAATTTCAAACAAAAACTAACCTTCTCCAGAATATCGATTGAAAACCAATCAAAATTGAAAATCGCAAATCGAAATCGCACAAAACCTAGAGCTTAAGTAATCGCAAAATCACGCCAATCTATAGCTTCAGAAACTGGCGAATCGCAAATGGAAAAGAGAAATGAAATTGCAAAGAATCTACTATTCAAACGCAGATCATGAACTTTCCAAATATGATATTCAAACAAGCAGCTATATATATAAGGGTAAAATGGTTTTTAAGAAAATATAATAAAACTGAAAACAGGACCTCCGGGTCTAAAAGTGTAAACTTTAGGATTTAGTAAAATAAAAATAAAAAACATGGACTGATTGGTATAGAAGAATTTGAAATAGGATTTTCCAGTAATTTTCCCTTTTATGAAACTCAAAAAAATGGAAACTTTAATAAATCCAAAGAATAAATACCTCAGAAGAAAAACAAATTTCTTTACGGAACCAAGATGATGCAGATAAACCTCTCTGACCCATTGTTTTAAATGGCATTGTGCAACTTTAAAAAAACAAAATAGAACCTTGAAAACACCCCAACTTCCTTGTAATGCCCCGACTTTTATTACTCGGATAATGCTTGTAACGCCCTCAAAATCCAACTCATTAAATATAAAACAAAACATGCATTATTAAAAGAAAGCATTTTATTACACCAATCATCCGAATCTCATGAAATGAAATACCATAATAAATGCCCTAAAGGCTTACATCTTGCCAAGCCAACACTTGGACACAATTCACTGAGTTCTAACTCAGAAACAGATAAAGCCCTAGGCTTGAAAGATTACATTATTCAAATAAAACAAATAAAAGTAAATAAACAAATCTTCAAGTCCAATCCTCACAAGCTATGTCCTTGGAGGGAGTGAACCACCTGGACCTGGAAAATAAAGTTCCCATATAGTGTGGGCCAATAGAGAAATACTAAACCAATCATAAGAATTAACTAAAGTATTAGCATCTGATACATGGTTAACACACTATAATCAAATGACAATATTCATGACACGAATGTCTACACTGCCTATGACACATTGTCTATGGCACATTTTACTTTCCACCTATGGCTCAGAACCTGGCCAAATAACTCAACAGGACTTCATCTTTTATTATCATTACTTCCAATTCAACAGGAATAACAATTCAAGTTAGACCTAATCATAACAAATACACATGTTGGTATTGTATCAATCATAATCAATTCACTTCCATACTTCCCTCTTGATACACATTTTAGTGATGTATCATAACAACAATAAATAGACATATGCCTATTAATCAATAAGCACCGTAAGAGTGATGCTGAGTCCATCCCTATCTCCTCCCAACAAATCCGGTTTAGAGGTCCATCCCCTATCTTCCCCTAAACCGTGGAGTTCATCCCCTATCTCCTCCAAACAACATGCATATGCAATGAAACACACAATTGCCATATACAACACATAATCAATACAAGTAATGTTCTGTATTAATTCAACAGTCAATATATATATGACTTTATACCTAAGCCACATGCAAGGTCTACAACAATCACGACTATCCTCCACCGATAGCCCAAAACAGTTATTTCTAAACAAGAAATAAATACAACACATATAATCTCAATATCACAGACGAGTGGTTAAATTACTCAACTACATCATTAACTTCATAATTCCCCCAATTTCAAGAATTAAACCCAATTCCATAATTTTCCCTTACATTAATTATACAAATTAATCTAAGCCAAAACCCTAAGGTTTCTCCCAAAATTACCAAACTATCACCATATACCAAAATACTAACACTTAGGATTAAAGCGTATAAATGGAGTAGGAAATCCCTACCTCAAAGCAATGAACCCAAAAGAAGAAGACGAAGATGTTTGCCCAAATTTCAAAGTGCTCCAAATCCACCAATGCTCAGATTAAATGAAAGCCCTCACTCTCTTCTACCTTTTTAATGAAGGAACTAGGTTAGAAATGCCCTCTAGATAGATCAAACCCAAGGAAAAGATGAGTTGAGAGAGAAAAGACTCGAAACTAGGGTTTCTGGATCAAAATTTGTGAAAAAGAACGTTTTAAAACTGCTGCTGCGTTTAAATACTGGACAGGCTCGCTCGAGCGAAGACCTGGTCGCTCGAGCGACCAGACCTCGCCCGAGCGAAAAGAAGCTCGCTCGAGCCAAAGACAAACCAGCTCGCTCGAGCGAAGGAAAGCTCGCTCGAGCCAACAACTGCTCTCAGGTCTAGCACTGGACGCAACCCTCGCTCGAGCCAAGAAAGGATCGCTCGAGCGACAAACCAAAAAGAAGGACCTCGCTCGGCGAAGAAGCTCGCTCGGCGACCAAAATCGAACATCAAGAATTGGTTTCTAGACTCAACCAACCTGTAATCAACCTGCCCAAAACATCTTATAACTAAAGAATAAGGAATCAAGGACAACAACGACAATAATATGGCAACGAAATCCACGGAACATAAGTCCGGATACAATACTCAAATGGGAAAAGACCGGGGTCGCTATAACGCTACTTTTTTCCTTTAAATCAGTCCATTTCAATAACAATAAACATTAAAGGTATTTAGGAAGGAATAAATGACAATGACAATGTCAATGTCCTCTCTCGTGTACACGTAATAAAATACAATACACGGCCATAGGCGTCACGTCATCAATTACAAAATAACAAAAAATATAAAAAGGATTAACTTTTTTTAGAGCACATTGGCGTTCTGCCTACATTTAAAAGGCCTAGGGCCAACAATTGATAGACTTCAAGTTACAAGAAACTCTTTACTCCATACCTGAAAAATGATTAGCAACGTGGGATGAACACAAAGGTAGTCCAGTAGGAATCCCAATAATCCTAAATAATAACAACATATAGATAGTTATTATCATGAATGCTCCACATATATATATATATATAGGAAATGTGACATTTCATACTTCAAAATATTCTTACATAAATACAAATTTTCAAAAGATTCTCTTAAACATAACAAAAAACAAAAATCAATTCTTACTTGTCAAAATTTTTCATTTGCATTTAAAGAAATCTCAACCATTTATCACATTACTACGATCTCCTAACATCGATCTAAAAAATATATTCGTCCTACATTCTAACTCATTACGGCTACAAGGACAATTACTATATTATGGCCTTAAGCACAACTGTAAAATAAACGTTCACAAATACATGTATATATAAGCAACAATAGCCACGTCAAAGGAGAGATGAACCCATTCACACTTTACTCGGCACCCATGTCAAAGTGCCAAACTTTACTAGGCACAAATCTGGAGAGGAGAGGAGTCCATATCAATGCACACTTTCATTCAACTCAACAATTGACACATTATTCCAAGTTTTACAAATTATTCAACAACGTCAATACCATCTTCTATCGATGGCCAAGGACATAGCCTCATAAACAACAGGTACCAAATCCAAGAATTTAATTTCATCCTCTTGATTTAGATTTTATCAACATTTATACGTTACATAACTTTCATCTTTCAACTCCAATTAATTCAACTTTCAATTCACGTCGTTTTCAAAACTCATAATTAAAGTCTCTTCCATCACTACCATCGCATCTTTATGATTCAATTTAAAATATTCAAATTTGGTTCAACAAGTAGTAATTCGTCACGAATATAATTATTCACTTGTTTAAAAGAAAAATCGTCAGCTCCTCTTATTTTTCATTTCACAAAAGTATATAAATTTTATTGATTTCCAAAATTTATTTTTCCTTCTCTCCAAACTCCCAATACCCACAACAAATCATCACATCTTTTTCATTAATTATCAAAACTCAACTAGTAATTTATTTTCATAATCCAACACATATGTAACACAAATTAATCCCATCTCTCAAACAAATAAATAACCGAAGGATTTGTGATTTTTCATCACAACCCTCATAAACGAGACTAACCAATTCACAAATCTTTCAATATAAATAACATTTACCAATACCCTTTTTATTTCTCCGAAATTCTAATTTTTCAACAATTATTACAACTTAACAATTATAAAATCATAAATAACAATTAACACAAATTAAATTCATGATGACTTTCTTTATTATCTTACATATCCATTTTCACATTTTTAATACACAATACCACATATGGTTTAAATAAAATCAAATCACCAATTTTCTCCTCTTTCTCATAACTCATAAACAATTAATTAGAGCTTTTTATCCTAATCATTTTAAACATGCTCCTCAAACATTACAATCTCATATATTCACAACAAAACACAAGATTTAACTCTAGATCATAACATTCTAACCCTCATCACATGTTTTTCAAAAATACCCACCAAATCAAGTTTTTAATGCAATAAAACTACCACATGTCTATCTATAACGAGGTACTAAAAAAGAGCAAATAAATCCCTAACTCAGAGAGAGAAGAGGAGAAAACTCTAAAAATCAACTTCGCCGAAATTTGATCTTCACTAGTCAAAACATAACCCTCGAGACGCTTGTCATTTTTGTATAAGGAACTTGTATCAAAATCTCGCTTGATCTTTGTAGATCGAAGAAAATGTGAAATTGGGTGAGAGTTTAGAGAGAAGGGAGAGAAAAGAGAAGTTAGAGAGAGAGAGAGAGTGATGAGAAATGGTCGAAAAGAGAGAGATATCTAATTTGAGTGAAGAGAGCACAAAAATTGATGTCTGGATGCGCAAAATAAGCTCATGCGGATTTTAAAACCGCTCATGCGGATCAAGTCGAGGAAAAAATGGCTTTCTTGCATAATCCGCTTGTGCAAAATTCAAATTTCTGCTCGTGCGGATTTGACAAGACAACTTTTGCTAGGTGACTTCAAACAAGCGTATCTCCCTTGTTCGGAAACAGAATATGGTCAATTTTGTATCTAAATTGAAGCCCCGGCAATAAGCTTTCCAATGGTTCTAGCCTCACATAAAGATTCAAAATGTGGAGAAAGAAATAGGAAAAAAAGTGAACACTACTCAAAACAAATATTCAAATATGGCATTCTTGGTCTAATCTTGCTCAACCAACAAGTTAACTCATCAATCAAGGCTTCAAACAATGAAAAGGAGGTCCCAATTATAATAACTAAAAGGTCAAATGCAACCATAACTTTTCAAAAGTCCAAAAAAAAAAGGTAAGTACAGAGTAACGGTTACCACTTAACATAAACAAGTCGGGATTAAGACTCGGGACACTACATTCCTGACTTGCCAGCTAAGTCCAAAATTTAGTGCCTCTTCTTTTGTAGGAATTCAAAGGGTTTCAACTTCATAGGCAATGGATCACCAAACCCTACAGAAAAATTTAAAGTGAAAACATGAGAGAATCAAATTTGCCGTAAAAAAATTCTTTACTAGACAACTCAATTAAGAAAGAAAAAAAAAAGGCAAACAACAAGAATTTGCCAAATAAATGATTTCTATATGCATTTGAAACCTCAGGATCCTAAGTTGTACAATGACAACTAAATCATAGTACTAAAGAATGAACTAATTGTTTTTTTCATTTTTGTTTTACAAGAAACAATACCATCAAAATGAAAACCACTTGTTCACCAACAAGTAACCAAACATAAAGGTCTACTTTGGTTCCTGAGAAGTAGGTATGCAATGTACATAGCTTTTCGCACCTCCAACTGTCTCTTCAAAGTTCACATATTCATTTCTCTCTACAAGCACCACATTACACACAAAAGCGTTACCATCAATTATTTTTTCTCTCTCCATCCTACGCTCACATCCCAAAACTCAAATAACTTGAGAATGGAAACCAGCATCAACCAATGAATATCAAAGTAGAAAATAGAAGACACCATAACTCCAAGGCATAGCCACACTGCATTAACAAATCATCTACTGTACCCTCTACTATATAGCACATGTAACACCTCTTTAGAAGTCCAGATCCTCTCTCTTCATCAAATTATCAATAGCAAGAACGGAGTCTAAAGAAGCCATACAAACAAAGAAATGCAACCACTATTGGGACACCAAATTTCCAAACAACCTGAAGTGTTATACAAAGTGCCTCCAGTAGATTGTTGTAACAAACAACTACTCAATGTGATTAAGCTTTAGAAAGGGCGCAAGTGCAACTTAAGTATTTATATACTGAACATAAACCCTTCGTATGTGGACAGACTCCCTTGCACAAGTAAATCAAACACATGGATGTAGGAAAATTATATGGTAGGTAGTGAGATTGACCAATTACTATAAAATCTTAACTTGTTATGATGTGTTTAGTTCATTGGAATGAAAGTGGAATTGAATGAAATGCTCCTTCCTTAGCCTTCCTACAGAATGACCATTCACTTACAAATACAATGGTGAATGACGATTCCATTTGCAATGTATTTCTATCCTTTTTTTAGTGAATTAAACATGAGAATAGACATTATAATGGAATGATCATTCTATTTCACCATCATTCCAATGAACCAAACACTACCTTAGAGAAAATGAAACTTTCAAGTATTTATATACTCAACTTGGATAAAACGGATCTGAACATATACAAACAAATCCCATCACACTTACTTAACAACCAAAGCAATAAGAAACTCAAAAACAACACCCTAAATGAATGACATAGGGGAAATTTGACATGACAAGGCATGTCATTCCTGTTATGCAATAGAAGCTTCTTTGATACAACAAATCAGATGGTTACTACAAAGATTAAGAAAATGTGGCTTCAAGGAGCAAAAAAATATACCTCATGTGAAGAAAAAATTGTTTGCAAAAAAGGGATTCCCAATAATGGTTTTATGACCCACCAAAAGCACAAGATCCGGTTACATAAAATAGCTAACCAGTTGTTACAGTTTGAGATGAGTAGAATGGTAACCTACAGTATAGAAAAAAGTTGTCAAGTTCCAGTTTCATGGTACTGTTGCTACTTTATAAAAGCTTACCCACATCAAGCATTGAGAACCTCTAAAAAGCCAGACATGATATGGACTATTGTAACCATTAAATGCTTCCTTCAAACCCAAAGCCATGTTAAAAAATGCCACAAAAGCTCAGAGAGTAGGTATAATATGCAGAAACACCATCTCTAATATCTACATAATATTATTCAACCATTAATTTATGGAACAACTCTATTCATTCAAAAAAGTAAAGGAAAACCATTCCTTGGTAATTTTTAAATGAAATAAACTAATCAACTGCACGGCATAACATGGAATATTTGTTGTATGGTTCAGAGATTAAACAGTGGCAAAAGTTGATGGGGGAAAAAAAACATGCAGACACTAAGAAACACCCTCAAAATTAAAGAGAGTCAATAGACCAATAACATACTAATATTTTGGTCCCAGTAACAACCAGAATCGAAGTGGAAACAGACAAAGGTTATTAGCAAAGGAGGGGAAAATAAAAACGAAAGCAAAAGAAGAAAATAATAAGAATATGGTTCTTCCATTGTAACTTACAATTACAACATTTATAACTTATGAATACAAAGTGCCTTATATTACTCGGGTATTCAAATTCTGTCAATTATCATGTGCTAACCAATAATGAAAACAGAAACAGGAGCTTGTAGCTTTCTCTTGTTCTTTTCTACCACAATGTCTCTCCTCTCCTCTTCTTTGTTCTTTCTGTCGTTCTCTCGTACACCTTACTTTTTATATTTGTTTAATCATAAAAGAATCAAGTGGAACAAATTTTAAAAATTAACTAGCAACACTGTCCTGCCAATGGGAAAGTGAAAGAGAAATCTTGATGAAAACCAGCCATCCTTACACTAGATTTTCCATAGACTAAAAAACACCAGAAAAGACTCAAAACTTTATAATAGCAACACTGGAATCGTTTAGCTAAAAATATTTCCCACAAAGTCTAGTAAATATCAAATTTGATTTTAAGAATACACATATTGCTTTTCACAGTAAAGGTCAAAGTAATGCTTACTCTAAAAGGCAAAGTAGGTACTTCTAAATACAAACCAAATGGTACATCTGCAATCAGCATACAGTTGTTGAGATTGAGAATAGAAATGTGAGGTGTGCACTGTGCTGAAATTCCTAACTTTTATCAGCAAGTTTCATAGGAAACAAAGATAGAAGAATAAGACAATAGAATTACCAAACTCAAGTGATTGTAGTATCATATTCAAACAGTGGTAAACTTTCCTAGAAAGCAAACAAAGATATTCATAATGACCTACCCTCCTAGTTCCTCCAGCAGTCTTTTTAGTAACTATAGCGACCCCGGTCTTTTCCTTTTGGTTGTTGTATCCGGACCTATGTTCCGTAGATCCCGTTGTTATATTATTGTGGTTGCTGTCCTTTAAATTCCTTGTTCTTGAGTTATAGGATTTACTGGGTAGGTTTGTTACAGGTGGGTTGGGTTTGGAAACCAAGTGTTCTTGTCGAATTTGACGCCTTCGCCGGCGAGGTTTTGTCGCCGGCGAGTAGTATTTTGTAATGTCCGTGGATCGAGCCAGGGTATCTTCGCTCGAGTGTGAGATTGCGTCTAGTATAGACCTGAGAGCTGTGTTTGTTGGCTCGAGAGAGCTTTTCTTCGCTCAAGCGAGTTTCAAGTTCTTCGCTCGAGCGAGCATTCTGTCGCTCGAGCGTGCTTCTGGGTTGCAGACCTGAAGCATTGCATTCTTGGCTCGAGCGAGCTTTCCTTCGCTCGAGCGAGTCATTCTTGTGTCTGGTCGCTCGAGCGACCAATCCTTCGCTCGAGCGAGCCTGTCAAGCTTAAATAGGCAGTAGCAGTTTTTAAAACACTTTTTCACCCTCTTTTTGATTCCAGAACCCTAGGTACGACTTTTCTCTCCCTCCACTCACCTTCTCTCTTAGGTATCATCTCTTTTTAGGGTGTTTCTACCCTAGGTGCTTTATTAAAAAGATAGAGTGAGTCGAGGGCTTCATTTTAATCTAAACAATCTTGGGTTTGGAGCACTTTGGATTTTCGTCATCTTCTCCATTCGGGTTATTTACATCGAGGTAGGGATTTCCTACTCCATCTTATAAGTTTTGTTCTAAGTTTTGGTATTTTGATATGTTGGGGGTATTTTGGTAATTTTGGGAAAAACCCTAGTTGTTTTAATGAATTAATTTGTATAATTAATTTAAGGAGAATTGAGGAATTTATTGATTTAATGGTGTAGTTGGATAATTTAAATCACTCGCCTATTGAATTGATGATATATTTATTTCCAGTCTAGAAATAACTGTTTTGGGCTATCGGTGGAGGATAGTCGTGATTGTTGTAGACATTGCATGTGGATTAGGGATAACTGAAACTAATCACATTGGTTAAGTCATTAATTTTGACTATTGAATTCTGAGAAAATACGTGTATTGATTGAGCATTGCATTTGCATATTGTGTGGGAGGAGATAGGGGATGTACTCCACGGTTTAGGGAAAGATAGGGGATGGACCTCTAAACCGGATTTTGTTTGGGAGGAGATAGGAGATGGACTCCATTAGCATCACTGTTATGTGTGCTTATTGATATTGAAGTGTTTTTTTACATGTTATTGATATAGCACTAAAATGTGTATCAAACGGGAAGTATGAAGTGTTTTGATATGAGCCTGAGTCTCATTTGTTTGGTTGATATTGGAAGTAATGTAAATATGATATATATAGTTCACTGTTGTAAGTTTGGCCAGGTTCTGAGCCATATTGATAATAATGGAAAGTGAAACGGATCATAGACATTAGTGTCATGAGACTGTATAATGATATAATTGATTATTTTCGTTAACCATCTATTGAATGCTATTGCTTTATTCAATACTTATATTTGTTTTAATACATTTCTACTGGGCTGTGGCTCACTCTATATGGGAACATCATTTTCAGGTCCAGGTGATAAGCTACCTCCAAGGACTTAGCTTGGAAGGATTTGGATTTTGAAGACTATCTTTAGTTATTTGTTTTTATTTGATAGTACATGTAAACATTCAAGCCTAGGGCTTTATTTGTATTTGAGTTAGAACTCATATTTTGTGTCCAAGTGTTGGCTTGGAAAGATGTAAGCCCGTAGGGCATTTAATTTGATGTTACATGTAATGTTTTTATTTAGTAATACTCTGATGAATGAGATAATGAATTGTTTTCTTTTAATATTGCATGTCAATGATATATATATAATAGGTTTATTTTGAGGGCGTTACAGTAACTCCAAGTACAGTGATCATAACCAAAGTCATTATATTGATTCCAAAACCTAGCACCGTAGAAACTGTTAAAGGAAAACATATCATAACTACATATAATTTAGTGCTAAAGAGCAATGCAAAATCAATCATTAAAAATAAAAATAAAAGGTATATGTTGCGGAAACACACTAAGAATCCATTTCCATCCCAAACCTGAAGACCAGGGAGAAAAGTGACTATATTTTCAATAATATCACAGAAAAATCATGTGTGCTCAACAATTCAAAACTAGCACATTGTTATGTGTTTGTGAACTCATTAATGAATGAAAACACAAAAAGATAGTAGGACATATAGTAATAAAACTTGTATTAGACCCACTTCAGTAGTTCAGTGAAGTTGATTACTTTCTCAGGTCTCAAATTATGGAGAATTTCAAATGGGTGATCAAAAGATTGAATCACTAGGCATATCTTGATAGTCATTACATTTTGTGGTCTTTCTTTTTGTTATACTCCTCTTGTTCCTATTCTATTGATCAAAAGCATCCAGCAGTGCCAATTCGATTCTAAGAGCTAAGGCTCCCCTTATGCTCCCCCTCCCCCCTTTCTTTCCTCCCTCACCATGTGTGGGCCACACTTTAAAAAGGCCCTATGGGGGTCCTTCACTTACCTATGCATGCTCCTTTTACCAACAAGCTGGCATTTCGCCGTTTGATCTATATATGAATAAGCAACATACATCAATAAGTACTCAATTGATCTGAGGTACTATATACTGGACTAAACACCATCCTTCGGGGATAGAGGGTCATCTAGACTCTCCGCCCTCAGTATCTACGAGCTAACATTTGGTCATCTATGCAAGAACACATATAACTTTAAGTAATGCATTAGTTTAAATCTCTTTTAGGGAGTCACTAGAATCATCTCTAACAAAGATGTTTAAATGTTATTGAGTTTCAAAAGCCATAATGCTCAAGAAACAAGACTTAAATGAAATATGGTAGCTTACAGCTAACAAAAAGCAATTCTTGCCCATGATCATTCTTCCATGATGAAACTTGACCGCCATATAGATTCACCTGTTTAAACAAACAAATATGAATGTGGCAAGATTGTCAACATATATGCTTTTGAAACTTATGTGACAAGACAATTCAATAATTTAATTCTTGTCCAAAGTACAGAATATGACTTCATTGGCACTGAAGTTGGAACATAGTCAGAAACAAAATAATGCATTGAAAAATTAATCGAGAAAGAAACAGAAAGACAAGATGTTCCATAGGAGATGAATATGACACTAGGTAGTCAGCGGCAGTCCATGGGTGTGAACCCTATATGCCGCTGAAGTTGCATTCAACTATGTACATGAATCACTATTCAACCAATTTCTTTTTTTGAAAAGCGCCGAAGAATATTATTAAGCATAAGCAAGAAAAGAAAAAGAGAAAGAGGACAAGAAGTCCTCAAACAAGAAGTTCCACAAAAACAACAAAAACAAAAAATAAACAAGGAACCCAAAAACAAGAATGGCAAAGAGCAGGCCAACCCCTATAAACAGACACAAAACAAAACTTTTCTATTAGATTAGGAAAGAATAGTAAGGATTTGAAACGGTTGGTGCTTAAATGACACATCAAAAGGGAGGAGATTTTTTAGAAAAGATGCAAGGGAGAGCACAAATACATGGATTTGAAAGGGTTAGAGAAAAAATGACACATCGTAAGAAAGGATTTACTTGAGTAAATATGCAAGGGCAGATGTATATACAACATAGGTTTGGATACTTTCTATAAACACATTTACCTATTGTTTAAACTCTTTACCAATCCAAGAACATTTCATTTCAGTTCAAGTGTTTCATAAGACAATTATGACCATATATCATAAATGCATACAATCTTCCTGACTAAAGAAGGGTGGGTGGGTATTACTCATCTCATTTACTAGATAAACTGAGTACACTTGTACATGAGCAACCCTAAGGTGCTCAGATTTTGGTTCACACATAAGGAAAAATAAGAAATGGATTGATAGAGAAAAGAGAAAAAAGGGGCTCACTGTACATAGATTTAAGATACATTTTGTGTTGTATTCAGCAAATTCACCTATTGTGTTTAAGCTACTTTATTAATATTACATTAGCATTTATTTCTCTAGTTGCACCAGAAAGTTATGATCATATAGAAGAAACGTATACAATAATATTGATTAGCAACTATCTTAGCTAGAATAGCAAAAGGCATACTTCAGCTCCCTTTAGTCCACAAAAACACCATAACCAACAAAGCCAGTGGGAGTTAGTAATCTCCATTTAGCTTTTCTTTTCTTTTTTTTATTAGCAAAAAAAGAACTATATTGATGAAAAAACATACAAACATATGAAACTACATCAATAAAGGAAAGGAGAGTGCAAAAAGTATCAAAGCAAAATAACCGCAATCCCAACTAGGTTGGCACCGAGTATATTGCCATATCATTTGCTAGCACAACCACCAAGGGTTGGAGAGAAACCAACCACAACAAAGGATAAAGGAAACAAACAAAAACCACAACCAAAAATAAGGAGCAGCAGTACAACAAACAAATCTATAACCACAACTGTAAACCAGCAACAAACTAAAGCCTTCAAAATTGACAACAGCAGATGGGGCTCCTCACTTTATGCATTTCCTGACTTGATGTAGATTTGATACAAACTGATTAATTGAATAGTCTCTTCCCACCATATTAGACTTTATCCACATGGCCACTCTAACCTAGATGAGTTCGCAAAGGACTTCAAAATTGGGTTGTACCTTATTAAAGATAACTTCATTTATGTGTTTCCACATAAACCAAAAAATTGCTATAGGTAATGCTTTCCATATCTATAATTCCCCTTTTTTAAACGTCCACCAATTCCACCATTGCAGCAAGCTTTCCACTGTGCCTGGTATAACCCATTGAACTCTCCACCATTTGATGATGCTGGACCATATTTTCCAAACAAAAGGACAGTGTAGCATTATGCGGTTAAGTGATTCCTCTCCTGAGCTACACAGAGCACAAAATACACCTACATTTGTAACAACAACCCCAATTTTTTTCAAATACTCAATTGTCTTAATTTCCCTTTCCACACTAACCAAGCAAAGAATTGGAACTTTGGAGATGCTGCATTATTCCATATTAAAACAGATAGAGCTTTCATTGATCCAAAATTCATCTCACACCAATTAAACACTGACTTCACCAGCTTTCCATATGATGCTATCCAAAATCTCCAAACAAAGTGCTGGCCCAGTTCCTAATTCCATCTTCATGTTTTTTAGACCCTCTTCTTCTCATGCCAATAAATTCCTTCTAAAGTTGAAACACCACTCATCATAGCTGACTTTTTTGTCCATCATCTCTTTCAATGTTACCACTTTGTCATTTGAAATACTAAATAGCCTCGGGTATTTCTCTTTAAGGCAAAATCTACCCAGCCAAGCATCCTCCCAAAACATAATCCTACTCTCATTTCCAATTTTAATCTCAACATTTTCCATAAAAAAATTAAGAAGTCTGGGATTTGCTTGTGCTACTGATAATATATCACTCCATATCCTTAAGCTAGAGCTATCAACCATATCGAATGGAAACCATCTCCCACCAACAGATCCATACCTACTGCAAATCAGTTTTTTCCAAAGTGCATCATCTTTAGACCCAAATCTCCATCACCACTTGGCAAGTAGACTTTCATTTACTGCTTTCATGTCCCTTATGCCCAATCTCCCAAACTTTATACTAACTGCAGCCTCCTTCCACTTCACTAGATGAATCTTCCTCTTCAATTTAGTGTCGCCCCACAAAAAAGCTACTTGTGTCTCCTCAAGCTCCTTTATAATTCCAGGAGGTATCCTGAATATTGACATGTAGTAAATTGGTAAGTTAGCCATCACAGATTTAATCTCCATTCAACTTACTTACAATCTCCGCTAGAAATGGCCAAAAGGAAAGACTTTGGGCCTATTTAATAAAACTAAAATTAAGTACTGAAAAGTTAAGTGCTGAAGACATTAATCTACTTAATTTTAAGGGGGAAAAAAAATCAATTAGTTGCATCTAAATTTAAGCACCAAACTTAGTTAAGCTATTTGACAAGTACAACAAGCTCAAGTTTGAAAATTGTTTTAAGCATACAATTTTTCCATTATTATAGTTGTTATTGGCATCATTTTAAAAATATTTTTGTATATACAATAAAAAATGTCATAGACCTAACACACAAAACAAAAACCAAAAACAAATTTTGTCACATGTACATGACCACTGAATAGCATTAAGGCTACATGATAAACACACACCAAACTTAAGGAGCTCCCTTTGACCTACCAAACTGGCATGAATGCATCCTCAATATTGCCCATGTGCCTAACTCCAAAGACAAAGCACTAACCATCATTAATCTCCACCTTAAAACAAAAACAACCTTGAACCAAAGCAAACACACTAGAAAAATACTCCTCATTTGTCCCATCGAATATGATATTATTGTGTATGAAACAGGTAGCAAGTACTATATGAAATTTGTTAGTTAATTATTTTTTATTAATATTATTGTGTGTTTGGAATTTATTGTTTGTTTGGTTAACAAATAATCTTTTATTATGATAGTTTTTTAGAATTGTAAAATTATAAATTTAATATTTTTTACTAATTATACTTTCAATTGTAAAATTGTCTATTTTTACAATTACTAATATTTTAACTTGGTAATAAATTAAAAATCATGAAAAATGTCTATTTTCATAATAAAATTACTAATAGTGAAGGCCTAGTTATGGTTTGGCCAAACTAATTTTATTGTCACAGCCGAACTCGAGAAACCGATCTAATCTGATCATCAAATCAATTCCTATGAATGAACGGTATGAACCATCACCCTGTTGAAATCGAATATTAATTCTCCCAACCCCGAATCTATTTGGTCAACGAACGGTTGATAGATCAACCCGATCCAAACTGATTCATGTGCAGTCCTACTTTCAAGGATAGAACCACATGCTTTTTTTAAGGGGAGGTGCCCTACCTAAAATCGTTGTAGATGCTAGGTCCAACTTGTGGTGGTGGTGGGCTTCCAACTGAAGGAAAGTGGGGAACACCTTGTAATGTAGCTGATCTAAATGAGGGAGGTCCATTACTAATAGGGCTAGAATAGCTTTAAGGCAGTAAAAATGGTCCTGTTGTCAAAGCAGAAGATCCAAAAGGACATGAACCTAGCGGTGGTGCCACTTGCCCCGAAGACAAGAAAGTGCCAGGACAAAGCTACTCACGGCAGAAGACAAAGATCCAAGAGGTGAACTTGACCCAAAAGGCATTGGAAACTGAGTACCAGGAGGAGAAATAGAGGGTCTGTTAGAAGCTAAATTTGAGGGCAATGTGGCTTGTAGTGGACCACCAAGAGGGACCAAAGGCCTTGGAAGGATAGCGGGCGGAGGTGGACCACGATGAGTCATTGGAGATGCCCCAGAAATGAAGCTGAAGATGGAACTAAAGAGAAAGGCGAGGTCATTGTCTAAAGGGGTATGAGGCCTAGGGCCAGCAGAATTGGGCACTGATGTTGGTGGCCCAATGGGTCGATTTATTTGGAGGTTTTGGAAACCATCAGCAAGAGAACTAACGGCATTGCCGGTCTGGAACCCCGGTCCGTTTGTTTTAATGTAAAATATTTATATCAAAATTATTTTATTTATTTTTCATTGATTGATTGAACAAAAAGTAAGTAAAATATTTTTTAAGAAAAAAATATTTTTGCATCATTTTTCTAAAAAATGACTTAGCTTTAAAAAATTTGTAAGTTAATTTTTACAAAATTGAATCTCACTCACTACCTTTTCAACACATTTAGTCTTTTCAAATAAATATCTTAGGTCACTAATAAGTCATAAATGACACTATAATAAATCAAAATTTCTCTTTTAATTAATAATTTTTTTTTCTTGTTTCAAGTATTAACCAAACGTCGAAAAACAAAGACAAAAATATTATTTTTGTCAATTTACAAGAAAAATATTTTTTGTATAAAATATTTTGCATCGAAACAAATATAGCCTAAAAATATTTTACGTCTTCTCCCTCTGTCTTAAACATGTTTTCCTTCTCTCTCTCTCTCACTTAAACTTAATACACTCAACATGGATGCTTATCTTCAGCCCGTTCACAGAATAATTCCTCGGTTAAACATTCCTATGGATGTAATGTGCATTGGTTCACTCGTATCGACCATTGTTGGTGGGATTTTTTTTTTTTCAGCAAGTGTGGACATGCTTACCCGGAGGCAATGGCCGATTCATTCCCAACTAGTATTTTTTTCCACCTGTTTTATTATAACTATGCACTCTCTTGGATCAATAGTATACTGGATATGCTCCATAATCTAGTTTATTTGGAAGAAGAATCACATGATTTTGAGAAGGCATTGGCTCATTACATTGGAAGAAATTATGTGGCTCGAGAAAATTTTCTTAGTAGCATTGTTCTATGTGTGGGCAATGTTTTGGTTTGTCAATTCAGGGAACCAACCTTATGTGCGATATTTGTATTTCTGCTCTTTGCTACAGATTTGAACATCATCATATTCTTATTGTTTGCAAGTTTGTACTCTGCTGTCATTAGATACAAATTGAAATACTAAACCTGGATATTTGTTAACCTTTGTGTAGTCATTCTTGGTCTACAATAGCAATTCCATCATGGTCAGGCTTTGTGTCACGGCCTTGGTTATTTCCAAGCTATCCGTGCGGCACTTAGACAATCACAAGTCTCACTTGGTGATGCTAAGTCAGCCTGACTCATAAGTTTGCAACAAAGACAAGTAAGAAGACAAAGAGAGTTTTAGAGAATGACTTTGTATGCACTTTGGAGGAACTTGGACAACTCTTGGATGATGGATGGAGCAAATGAGCCCCTCTCCTATTTATAGACATCTTAGGCCTTCTCTAGAATATTCCAAAACATACAAGAAAAGGACAGTGGAGAAAAGCTTTCCTTATCCTACAAGAGGGTTCTAGAATCCTCCTTTAAAATATCTATACAAACATCTACCTTATTCTAGAAGTAGATACAAAGGTCTTTTACCACCTATATTTCCCTAGGAGGTTCTAGAAGCTTATATTGCTTCCATTCTCTAACCTCCTAGAAAATATTTCTCTAGCAGGTTCTAGAAGCTTATATTTCTCTAGAACGTTTTCTTAGATCCTTCCATGTACATTATAGAATTATGTACCATACTCTCATACTTTAGACTTCCTTTTGGTAGGCAATTTTGTCTAGGTAATTTGGAGGGACGTGACATTAGGCTCAAGCTACTGTCATCACCGACTCCCCCTCCGCCTCTACCTTCACCTCCGACACCTCCAACTCTGACTCCGACCTCTACCACGATTGACTCTGTCCTCGACTTAGCATTAGATACTTCATTAGTTTTTAAATAATGCATCAGATACTTTATTAGTTTTTTAATATTGGCCCATTTTGATGGTTAAACCTATTATGAACATAATTGCAATACCTTTGTGTTGTTCTTTTCTCTTTTCCTACCTGTTTTTAAGTTTGGATAGCTAAAAGGGGTAGCAACATTCTATCTAATCTGTTTGCTTCCCTTTAACTGTCTACTCGTGTTGAAATATGGATGCCATAGAGGAACAATTTGGGATGTGGATTAGTTAAACATTAATTCTCCGTGGTTCTTATTTCACAGTTAAACTACTTAGCATGAGAATCTATTATTATTTGGAAAATGATATGGTAAGAAAAGTTACGTCATTTTATGATGTGGATACGTTTAACACAACACTTCTCCATAGAAGTGTCTTGCTTCTTAATGTTGTTGGGTGGTAGCCAAAGTGTTTCATCGTGGTTCATGTTACCTTAAAGTCCAAAGCCCCATCTTGTGTCCTTGGTGCCACCAAAGGTTCCACCCATTGGAATATTATACATTCTCCGATTTTTTATCCTTTGAAAGACATTGATCCCAGGCTTGTTGTTGCTCTCTTTGATTTTCCGAGGGATGCTAGTATTAGTGCATTAGTCCTTAGATTTTGTGGGAAATGTGAATTAGTTTGGTTGAATAACAAGAATGCATTGGTTGTTTTTAGTGATCCAGTGCTTGCAACAACTGCTATGAAGTAACATTAAGTGAAATGTTCCCGTTGATAGTAAACTGAATGCCACCATTATTTTACTTTTGTGGACACATACATACTTGATGCAACCTGTCTAAGCTGTTTCTTCAGTAAGAAAAGATATAAAAGATGGATATAATATCTCTACTACGACTTTTGCATTTTATTTATCTGTCCCAATTGTGTCTTGTCTTCCAAATAGACAACCCATTTTTGACCACCCTTAAGACTTGGGCGCCACTGATTAATCACTCGATGATGAGAGTTGTGCTATGCAAACGTTCGATTTCTTCAGCAAGAGGAGCTTTAAATCCTAACCTTACATCCCATTTTGGACCAAAATTTTTTTTAACCAAAATCATTTTAGACCTTAAAACCCTCTTTTTCAAAATATTTTTTCCAAAAGTTTCTACGATGTTCCGAGGCTTGCATTTTGTTAAAAATTACACTTTTCGGTAAATCGAGCAAGGGCAAAGTGGAAATAAATGGAAGAAAGGTGAACTCTTTGAAAAAATCTTTTAAACATCTTATTTATAGGTTTGGATTTGAAGAAAATAAGAGTAGAGGGATGAAACCTAGTTGGGGAAGAAGTTGGGCATAAATCGTTAAGGGAGAACTGAGCAGCCTCCACTAAATCAGGCCTACCTTTTTGTACACTTGGACTTAAGTTGTGAGGCCACCACCATTGAAAAGTGGACTTCCGGGGCTTCATTTTACACTCAAGAATCTCCTAAAGACGAGTCCGGATGAAGGAGATATGACTGGTTGAAGTTAGGCATCAATCCGATTAAGCCAAAACTGAGTAACCTTCACTAAAATAGGAATATCTCTTAGAAAAATTAAAATTTTTATGTGAGGCCACTTCCATTGGAAAGTAGACTTTTAGGGCTTCAATTCAGACTTAAGAATGACCTGCAAAGGAGTCCGGATGAAGGAGATATGCCCATTTGAAGTTTGGTCTGGAAGCAGATTTTTGATAGCCGACAATGCACACTTCTGGCCGTCAGCCACTAGTGAAAAACCAAGATATTTTGTGCCAACTGTCCCCCAAAAGCTCCAACTGTCCAAGGCTTGATATTTTCGACCCAAGGCTCATATTTTCTATATATGGAAGACCTCTGTTCTTGCTTTCAAGGTTAGAAAAACATTTAGGAGTGAAATATTTTTGGAAAAATCCTCTCTACAATTCTCTCTCTCTTTTGCAAATTGCATAGCCTATCCCCAAACACACGAAACCAAACCTAGAGAGCTTCTTGCTGAGGTGATTTGAGCTTGGATTTGAGCTCTTGAAGCACTTGAGAGTGTAGAAATTGGTGGCTTATGGCTTAAGGGTTCACTCCTCTCCAAGAGGTATATTTTCTTTTGCCTTTGTACCATCTTTACACCATTTGTTTTCCATCTTTTCTTGCTGTTTTTAAGCTCTTTAAAACCTATTTTTATGGGCTGAAGCTTGTGGTTTAAGGTTCTTAAAGGTAGAGGGATTAATCACCATTCTTTAAACCTTGCTCTCTAAGCCTTTCCACTTGTGTTTCCCATTCTTTCATCAACTTTTTTTTTTTTTTTTGAGCTTTTTACCACTGATTTTGAGAGGTTTTCAGAGGCTAAAAAAAATGATTTTGAAGTCCCAAAAATGGAGGGGTTAGCCACCCCTCCTTTGGCTTGTTTACTAACTTAAATTGCCATGTTTTAGCTTATTGTGTTAGGTACTTTTTGTCTTCATTTTAGCACTTTTCTTTGTACTGTTTTTGGGCTGTATAAACTCTATCTTTTTGGGTTGAAACTTGTGATTTAAGGCCAATAAAGGTTGAGGGGTGGTTCACCCTTCTTTGTACCTTGTTTTGGAGGCCTTTACCCTTGTGTTTCCCACCTTTACACTATCTGTTTTTGAGCTTTTAAATACTGAACTTTAGAGTATTTTTGTGAGAATCCGAATATACAAATTAAGTAAATAATTAAATAATAATAATTTTACAATCTCAAATATTTTGTTGGTGAATCCTAAAGTACAAATTAAATATTGTTTGAGGGTTTTTTAATTAATTTTAAACCTAAAAAATTTATGGTGGAAATCTCTCATTTAGAGGTAAGATTTATTATGTTAAAAAAAAAAATAAGGGACAAGTTAGTAAGTATATTTTGATCTAATAATAGTTGTATTTTATTTAAATTAACGATGAGAGGAAATATAATAAAGTAAAACATAGGATATTAATTTAGAATTTTTTAAGTTTAGATATATATATATATAAAGCAACCCTAGTTTTCCTAACAAAAACCCTAATTCTTGTTATAATATTTTTCCACAACACTTCAACACATAGTAGCCGTGAGAGAGAGAAAATAGAGAGGGAAAGAGATGACAAGGTGGTTGGGTGAAGGGTGCCTAAGATTGTTTCAATTTTGTGGTGTCCATTAGCAGGGTAATTTTCCTTACTATCTTTCCTTTTTGTCCTTGTTTTCTTTATCTTTTTACTTGTCACCGTTGTGAGTGTTGCGTGGTTGGTGGGTTTTGGAATTATTTATATAGGTGTACCTACATACATACTTATACTAATGTAAACAATAAGGTTAATTGGTTAGTCATATATATTAGATGTGTATCTCGGTTGGTTTGTGTGAGAGTAGTGCATCTGTGGCAAAGGAATTGTTGGGTACGGTAGGTGTGAAGTAATAGGGTTGTTGTGGTGTGTTTTGATGATTGGATATGTAGGGATATATTATTTAGATATCTATGTATGTAACTAGAAATATAAAGGTATACAGGTGGGGTTTTCTTATTTCTTTATATTTAATTGGTGGATTGGTTATGCTGTGAGGGAGTTAAATTCATATATAAAGAATGGTGTAATTCTTGGTCCAAAAATTATGTACAGAATCACAAACTTTAAAAATCAAGAAACCATTTCAAACGAATAAATTTTGAACTGAAATTTTAACAGTAGATTAATTATATATTGAATTTCATATTTGAATTTTCTCATAATTTTTTGGAGTCGAAATCTATATTAACTGGTGCGTTCAAATCTGTCCAGAAAACTGGTTTAAAACAGTAACTTCGGAAGTGTCGTTCTCTTTGCGTATAAATCAAAAAATTATCAAATTAGCGTCATTAGAACCAGTTACAAGTCTAGTTTCTTAAATTTTTGGCCTTGCATTGATTGCTCGTGTATACTAAGAGAAGCATTAATTTCTTTAAAGTGCTGTAGAAAACAACCTGCTTGGGTGTAATTAATTATAAATAATTATTTTGATAAGCAAATCAAGTAAAACCAATTGGGTTTGAAACTTAGGATATATTAGTTGATATCTGGAGGGTTTTGGAATTTTTCAGAACAACATCGTGTGGGTTTTTAATTTTCAAAGTTAGCGAATAGATTGGGAAAACTTATTTAAAACTATGTTTTATCTTAAATTTACTTTTAGTTAAGTTTCGATTAGAACCCATGTCTTGGGTAATTTTAGACCTTGAAGAACATGAACTTAGGTATTATTTAAGAGTAATGGTGAGTGGGGTTGAGCTATGTTAGTGCACTTTAGTGTGGCGTACTTAGTTTATTATTCTCTTTAGTATTTTTAAATTAGTAGTGTTGTGTAGTCTTCATACTTGGTTCAGGGCACTAATTGGACTTTCGTACTCTATTCAAGGATTATATTATTTTGTTTTCAGTTGAGTAGTTTCATGCTACATATTTTTATAAATGTTCCCCTACCCTGAACTGTTGGAAAATTAAATTGTTGTTTCAAGACTAAACTGTTTTGATAAATTATTATATTATCAATGGAATCAAATTATTTCTAAAACATGTGTGAAATTAGCATACTATAAACTATTTTTTTTGGTCTCATGTTTATAATGGTGAACTACCATGTTTTGCAAAACTGATGTGTATTGATTATTAGGACCATCTGTATATTTTAGTCCAGAGAAATTATTCCACTGTGTGTGATGACTCTGGCTACTAGGGAACATATCCGAGTTGGGCCGTGATGACTCTAGTGCTCAACGATTGTAATGAAAAGACCTAGGTTAAGCTAGGTGACCTTCAATCGGATCGTCTTAGAGAAAAGGCCTGGGTTGCCACCCTGAGGATGACTCTTGATTCGATATTGGATCCAATGGGCTTATTGCCTTGAGAACTGTGTGGCATGTTACTTGTTATTCTTGGTACCCAGAAAATTATTGGTGTTCATGTTGTAATCTGTTTTAAATGGAAAATGTCATTTATCATGTTCTTGAGAGACATAAGTATTTTAACTGTTGAACTATGGAACCTTCTTTTTGAAACAAATTGTCTTTACCAAACTGTATGCCAATCTAGTTTCTGTGATATATATCTTATTTTGGAATTGAACCCCGTTTTCAAAACTGTATTTACTATCCATGTTGCTATTCACTGAACTATCAGCTGACTTAGTTGTTTATCATTTCCAGGTGTTAGAAGGACTTAGAGTGGACTTGTGGCGTAGTGGGGACTCAATTGCATGGACCTCTAGGACATTCATTTGTTGATTGTTTTAGATTGTTATGTCAAGTTTGTGCATATTTCTTTTTATTATTGTTGAGGTTCATTTAGGATTATTTTGATATGTGGGTTGTTAAGTTTAAATGGTATTGATTACAGTTATTCACGGCCAGTCATACCCAGGTTTGGGGTGTGAAAATTTTCAGTGGCAAAAAACTCATTTCGAAGTCCAAATTTAGAGGGGTTAGCCTTCCCTCCTTGTGTCTTGTTTGCATACTTAGTTAGCTTTATATGTTAGCATGTTTTTCTAGCTTAACTTGGCTCAAGTCCAGCATGTTTTAGCCTCTGAAATAGCCTACTTTAGCTCTGTTTTGGGCTGGTTAGTTCATTTGTGTCACGCCCTCAAAATAAACCCAAAATATATATCATTGACATGCAATATTTAAAGAAAACCATTCATTATTTCATTCATCAGAGTATAACTAAATAAAGGCATTACATGTAACATCAAATTGAATGCCCTACGGGCTTACATCTTTCCAAGCCAACACTTGGACACAAAAATATGAGTTCTAACTCAATTACAAGTAAAGCCCTAGGCTTGAATGTTTACATGTACTATCAAATAAAAACAACTAACTAAAGATAGTCTTCAAAATCCAAAAGCCAAATCCTTCCAAGCTAAGTCCTTAGAGGTAGCTTATCACCTGAACCTGAAAATGATGTTCCCATATAAAAATACTAAACCAAATATAAGCATTGAATAAAGCCATAGCATTCAATAGATGGTTAACCAAGATAATCAATTATAACTTTATACAGTCTCATGACACTAATGTCTATGACATGTTTCACTTCCCATTATGATCAATATGACTTAGAACCTGGCCAAACTTACAACAATGAACTATATATCATATTCACATTACTTCCAATATCAACAACACAAATGAGACTCAGGCTCATATCAAAACACTTCATACTTCTTGATACACATTATCAATAACATGTAAAAACACTTCAATATAATAAGCACACATAATAGTGATGCTAATGGAGTCCATCCTATCTCCTCCCAAACAAAATCCGGTTTAGAAGTCCATCCCCTATCTTCCAGTACATCCCCTATCTCCTCCCACAATACAATGTATGTAAACACATAACATATACAATACACAATCAATATCAAAACAATGACTCAATCAATATGATTAGTTTTATCCCTAATCCACATGCAATGTCTACAACAATCACGACTATCCTCCTTATTTCGAAATAAATAAATCAACAATTCGATGGGCGAGTGATTTAAATTAACCAACTATCCCATTTGATCAATAAACTCCTCAATTTCATGAATTTAACTAATTTCTCCAATTTTCCTTAAATTAAATATACAATTCAATTTATTTAAACAACTAGGGTTTTTTTCAAAATTACCAAAATACCCCCAACATATCAAAATACCAAAACTTAGAACAAAACTCATAAATTGGAGTAGGAAATCCCTACCTCGAAGCAATAACCCAAAAAAAGAAGACGGAGATGATGACCCAAACTCAAAGTGCTCCAAATCCAAGATTGTTACCCACTCTACCTTTTTAATAAAGCAACTAGGGTAGAAACGCACTCTAAGTAGATCAAACCTAAGGGAGAAGGTATGTAGAGGGAGAAAAAAGATGGACCTAGGGTTCTTGAATAAAAAAAAATGTGAAAAAGTGATTTACAACAACACTTGGTACTCCAAAAAAGAAAATAAAGGATGACAACAACAATTATACAATGACAGAATCTACGGAACCTAAGTCCGGATACAATAATCAAATAGGAAAGGACCGGGGTCGCTATAATTTGAGTCTTGTATTGCATAGTTGTAGTGTTAAGTCCTTTCACTAGCTTGGTGTTTTGAGGCTTTAACCACCATTGGTTTGAGTTAATTGCATGTTTTTGTGCTTTTTCTCACCTAATTTCAGCACTATATACTCTATAACCTCCATCTTTACTTCACTCTTTCATTTGCTTTTGAGGGTTGTTTCAAGCTTGGGATCCTTTAAGCTTGAGATTGAGGTTATGCTTAATGGTTTAATCCTCTTTGAGGGTTCATTATCAACGGCATGATCTCTCTCTTGCCTTACATTATCTCTTGGTTGACACTTCTTTCATCTTAGAGGACACTCACCAATGGACAACTTGATTAATGAATGGTTTGGTAATTAAAATGTATAAACAAAATTGGCAAGTAAAAGTAACAAGATAAACATCTCTTTGTACTGCATTGCATGTGTTCAAATCGGACGTTAATTTGAACACAAGGAAAATGAGACATTTCATACTCAAAAGTGATTAAATGTGTCATTTTCCTAGGTCTCCATTGCCCTTGATCATACATGATAGGGTGATGGTCATTTTGGTCTCATTTTGCATTTATCAAACTTGCACAATTGGTTTCACAAGCCATCATGCAATGAAATTGCTTGATTGATGGTTTATGAACCAAATTTTGTCCCTCCTTTGATTTCCCCATGAAAATGAGAGGCAAAGTGTGCAAACAACCCTTGAGAAATACACTGTTTTGCTCTGTTTGCTCTCTGTTGCAGCAAGGAAGTCTAAACTATCAATGGTCGATAGCTACCACTAATAACCAACCGGCCCCTTGTCGGCCATCAATGAAATTTGCACAGTGTGTTGGCAAGGTAAAGCAGAGGTGTTCTGGAAGTGGGTAGAATCATTAGTGTTCAAATGTGCAAACAGAGGCATTCAGTAGCAAGGCAGTGGCTTTTCAAGTGGAAACCGAGCATGCATGGGCCTCCCTCGCTTCCCGGGATTAGCTAATTAGTTTAATTAGCAATAGATCAAATATGTGTTGTAATTAATTAGTTGTAGCTAATTAAGTGTTGTAAATAACTAGTTAGTTTAACTAGTTAGTCAATTTCGTTTTGTAATTAGCTAACTAGAATAGTTAATTAATTTGGTTTGTAATAATTAGTTAGCTTAATTAGCGTGGCTAGTTGGTTAGCTTTTATTCATTCGAACCCTCCTTCGCGAGGGCGTAATTTATAATAAGTGTGCGTGCGTGTGTGTATGTCTTCCAACCCCACGTCTTTCTCCCTTTTATTTAATCACTTTTGATGGTTAGATTAGGGACATATTTCAAATTAGCACACCTTATGCTTGTATCCATTCATTCGTATTGCATGCATCGAGGTTCAGCGCATCATTCTAACTTCATTGCCATTTCAATACTTATTTGAATACGTGTTTAACCGCATGTTATCAAATCAAATCATATGTCATATTAGTAGTCGAGCCTATTAATTGCATGTTGCATGCGTTGCATTAGACATTTGATATAGTTAGGAATCATGCATATTTTCTAACCCATATCTTTCTAGCTTGGAGTATTAGGTGAGTTCTACTCTTTAGCATACTTGCATGGATGTGAATGTTACCATGTCTGGCATACTTACCATGAGGCTAAATGCTTATTTGAAAAACTATTTGAATTCTTGTGGATGAAGGCTTGTTATTTAAATTGGAACGATTCAACGAATGTGCGTTTTAAACCCACTTTGTTAAGTGGAAAATCCATTTTAAGCCCACTATATTTGGTGGCAAACTCGCAAACTTTAAACCCACTTGAGATGGCAAATTCAAACCCTTTTTCATAAAACAAACATGAGTTGAATTGTTCCAAATTGAGCAAACTAGTATATACTTGCTTATGTACATCATATAGTAAAGCTAGCTTAATAACCAAAACAAGAGCACATAATGTACATAAAAATCATATTATGATTAGTAGAGGGTGATCTTTGATCGGGCGAGTGGGGGTGCTGAATTCATGACCTTCCCCTCTCGTACCTAAGTTCCCGAGCCAAGGCAACTTTGGTGATGACAAACATGTGGCCTTTGGCACGAGTCATGGGTTTCCTAAATTTTTCCAAAATAAAATATTTAGGTGGCAACTCTGTATCTGGCAAAGCAGTCTAATTTTGGCATTTTAATTCAAAATCAGTTTTCCAAAACGATTTGCCGGATTTGGACTCTTTGGTGTTTATCAGTTTCACATTGCACTTGTGAGATTAGATTCAGAACCACGTGAGTCCGAACTGTCGGGCTTCTTTTCGAACTTCCGAAAGAGGGCACGAAAAAGCCGAGCTACAACTATGAATTTAAATACCATACGTCAGTTTGCCCATACTGTTCAAGGACATGTTGTATGATCAAATCTACACAAACAACAAACCTAAGTCTTTTAGTTTGTGTTTCAAGCTTTCTTCGAGAATATACTATGGAGGGATTTCCTGATACATATCATGTTGATCTAATAAAGTTTAACATAATAACATATTGTGGTGGAGATTTTCCTATTACTTAGATTGTTAAAATGGTAGGATTTTAAAAAAAAAAAAAATCTTACTATTTTTGCTATTGGTTTGTGCCACTCCTCTAATAGTATCCATCACCTAGTATTCCTGTTTATTACATTTGATGCGTGGTTAAACTTTCTTTGGTACATGAGTTGAGTTGCTTATCTTCTCAATTTAAAAATTGCAATTACCCTTACACCGATTTCCACATCATTACTATGAATATAGTATGCCACATTGTGAAGAACTACATTGCTCATCTTCTCAATACTAAAGTTCCTCTGATTCTAGGTAAGTATGCATGATGCCTTTTCAGATGTCAATGTCAGAGTTTCTATCGAGCTATAAGATGGTTAAGGGACAAGTGCAATAATATTTACTTGCTACCTCTGTGTTTGTCGTCCATCTCTCTTATTTTTAAATTTTTATAAAAAAAAAAAGCCCTAAAAACACATGAACTGGCTATAGAAAACCAAAAAATTATTGTTTTGTTCTTCGATATGGCTTAGGCCAGCTTAGAAAACAAAAAGAGGACACTTTTTTGTCTTCTTAAGTGCCACTGAAGTGCTCATTTGCACACAAAAACTTCCTCCTCAGCATAAACTTTGTATGAGTATCTAACTATCTAATTGCTCCATAATTTAGTAAGCAGATACTAAAGTTGAATGCTATGATTTGCTCTAAAATGATTATGATTTTAGGTACACGGAATGTAATGAAAACCTTCACAAGTATTGGAGAGGGGGTTAGCAGAGTATACTAATGACCACAAAGATATTTATGTGAGCCTAGAGATTGTTTCATGCATTCAGCCTTCAATACAAAAACAGAGGCCATCATTCCTCAATTAGTGCCCTGTTACATAATTGAGCTTGTGCATGTCACAAAATCATAATCATCCATGAAACTTTTAATTCAAGATGTTGGCTATCATGAAATTATGATAGCATTCTACATATCATTAATTCAGGCCAGTGGCTGCTCTCGGTGGTGATAGTGATTTATTCTAGATATGGGATTCTACACATTCAAAATCCATCCCTAGGTTCAGTAAAAGCACATATATTGTTACAAATTCTCTACAGATTTCGTGAACTATGTGGAGAGAGGAGATAATGGACTAAGAAACTTAAACCCAAAATTTTTTTGTTAGGTTTTTATTCTTGGCAATCCCGTTTGACAAAACTCTTTTCAGTTGTACTTGTTTTCACACTTTTATTTCAATGAGGCTATGAGTTTATTAGATGCGAATCCAACCCGAATCGTGCCTTGCAAAGAAGTTTATGGTGTTTAATTCTTTCAAGATTGCTACTTCGCTGACTATGACGGGGATCGAGCCGCTGATCGACTTGAGGTCAAGGCGGCGCCCTTCGGCGGCCGCCAGTGGGGTCGAGCAGTAGCGCCTCCAAAGCAAAATGCAAAAATGCATTCAAAGTTGCATGTCTGCTCGAGCGGACATTCCCCCGCTTGAGCGGAGAATCCTTGGTTCTAGAAGTTTGATCGCCTGCAAAAATACTGCAAGATGTTTTTTCCCGCTTGAGTAGAATTTCCCGTGCTCAAGCGTCGGTCCGCTCGAGCGGCCATTCCGACACTCGAGTGAAGATCGCATGATAGATTTCTATAAATACGTGTTTCTCAGTCCAAATCTAGGATTACGAATTTCAGATCTTCTTTGAGGGCTCTAGGGTTTATATCTAGAGTTTCTTTGTTAGTTTTCTTTGATGTTTTATTGAGTATTCAACTCATGGTTTAAGGAGGATACATCAAAGGATTGTTTGTTCATTCTATACAAAAGAGAGAGTTGTTCTTCGGTGGATTTTGAAGAATTCGAGCCTGAAGCTTTGGTGGATTCTGGAGTGGCTCATTGTCAAGACAATTCCGAGGTGAAGACGGGCTTGGAAGAGGCACATAGGGGTTGGTTCAATTCGAGCATGGATTCGCTAGGTAATTGAGAGTATACCTGTGTAATTCCTTGATATCTTCTTAGTGGATTGTTTTGTGGTTGTTGCCCGTGGTTTTTTTATCACAATTGGAGGTGCTCCAATTGTGGTTTTTCCATGTAAAATCGTTGTGTTGAGTTGTCTTTGATTGTTTGATTGGGATTGCTATTTAATGATTAAAATTGACACATAATCACAAATCAATATCTAGGAGATTTCTAGATTTTTCATTTTTGTTGTGAAATTTGTTTGTGTATGTAAACATAACTGATTTGAATTAACCTTTTCACTTCCTTTCCTTTTTCTAATTCCTTGGACTTAGTCTCAAACTTTTAGGCTTGGTTGAACTTAAAAGTGTGGGCAAACTGAGTAAACCATTGACTACATAAGGTTTAACCTTTGGATCCAATACTACCTACAGTATTCATGGGAAACAATCAACATAAAGGAACATAAAATAAAAAACAAAAAAAACAAAAAAACAAAAAAAAAAAACAAACAAACAAACAAACAAAAAAACAAACTGAATTCTCTACCTATCAAATGCTTATACAGCTTTTGCAGCGATCGACCCTTATTCTTCACTGCACTCTTCGATCAAAAGAACACCAGTTCTGATGAGATTCAAAGATGATCCCTATGGTTGTTTAATCACAATTCAATATACATGGTTGATCATATATGAGTAAATTGGGATAATAAAAGTATAATAGCATTAAGGCTTCGTTTGTTTCAACGAAAAATATTTTACACAAAAAAAAAATATTTTTCGTATAAATTGATTTTACACCAAAAAAAAATATATATATATATATATATATAAGAGAATTTTTGATTCAATAAAGTGTTATTTATAACTTTTTAGTAAGTTAAGATATTTATTTGAAAATGCTAAATGTGTTGAAAAGGCAGTGAGTGAGCGTCAACTTTGTAAAAATTGACTTACGAAATTTTTAAAGGTAAGTCATTGTTTGGAAAATGATGCAAAAATATTTCTTAAAAATTGTTTTACTTACTTTTTATTCAACCAAACAACGAAAAATGAGTAAACTATTTTTGATAAAAAAAAATATATTTTACGTCAAAATAAAGGGAGCCTAAATGTGAACTTATAATTTTGTAATTTAAAATTTTGTTTGAGTAAAACTCTTAACTGATAAGATTACAACTTCAGAAGATATCACTAGTTACACTTGCTAATGCATGTGTTCATACACCATCTACATTAGTTACACTTGTTTTACTCTTACTAAAAGGGAGATCAGTATAATCATGTCAAACTTGTGGGGCTTATTGTATTTTCTTAGAACTCGGGAGAGATCAATATAATTTACCCTACATAATTCAAGTTCCAAGCTGGCATTGTTATAAGTCTTTCCATGACCAACCTAAGCATGTGCCACATAGAAATGCTGGAAAGGATTAAAGTTGCAAATTTAATGTTTTATGCTTATTTCTTTGAAATTTCAGATCAAGTGCCAATCTACTAAGTTCTACTTACTGTGTATCCCAAAAGCAGACGAGATGGCCAGAAGATATAGCATGACACCTAGAGGGAAATAGCTTATTTTCTGTGTACAATGCTGATAGGAGCGAGTCTCAGATATCAATCATAGATTTGAATAAAAGAAGAGGGGTAAGGTCATGGTTGTATAACTCACCACATATATATATTCATATGCTTGTACAACTCACCACACACACACACACACACACACACACACATATATATATATATGCATGCCTGAATGTGCTCGTGAATGCACTGAGTAACTTTCTACTTCATTCTATTGCATAAGTGATTGTCATTTACAGTTACATCTTAGGAACACTGTTTATGCGTGTACACGTATATGAATTTACAATAATAGAATTTGCCAATATACAGCAGTTACATCCATTTTTTCCGTATTCACTGCTAGATTAGATATTCCTCCAATGTCCGTCGTATGTGTGAAGTTGATTGAATATCAGTGGCCATCTGGTAATAAAATCATGTATCTTTAAGGGTAATGGTTCAAAAATTGGCTTACTAAAAGTTCACATTCCTGTGCTATTGCAAAAATAATGGTTTTTTTTTTTTTTTTTTGTGACTTTAATGCAATATTAAAGTGGGTGTCAATCCTAAATTGAGGTGGATTAAAGTTGGTTTAGATTCTTTGTAGTGAATCTTAACACCACAAAAAGAATGACCAAAAACCATTAAAATTTGAATGAAAAATTAACTCATTAAGTTGGTCTCATAACAGAGGTGTTGGGAAAGGTTTTCATGAAAGAGGTGTCGGAAAAGGTGTAAAACCTTCTATCCCACATTGATTATAGAGGAGAGCATTGACGGGTATTTAAATCTCATTTTTTACCTAAGGGTGTGAGCCCTTTAGGGCATTCAAATTTTCCAAAGGAAAGGGGTTATGGATGCTTCAAGGATGGACTTGGGCCAAGACTATGGTCCAAGTTGTTTATGCAAAATTTGCCACATGCACGCTGCCCGCCCACCCGAACCAGGTCCGTGGATGTTGGGGTTTGAGGCTTGAGGCTTACTTGACTGGATTGAGTGTAGGGGTTGGGCTTGGCCCACCCATCTTAATCTTTTTGGGCCAAGCCAGATCTGTGGGCTGTAGGAATATACACACAATACACAAGTGTATAAAATGTGTGTAACTCCTCTATAATTATGATGGACTGCAAGAGAAAATTTGTGTTCCAGAATTTTTCCCTCCAGTTTTTCTATTCTTCCTAGTGAGAAAGTGTTGTTTGAGTTCTGTTAGCCGAAGCTATACCGTAGGTGCATGGCTGTAGCTGGTCTAACCATCATATCTTGAGAGACAGATGTTGAAAAACCTCCAGCACCCAACCGGTGAGGTGGCGAATCTGTTTTAAGGAGACTATCTAGTGCATGTTTCGGTTTGCTTTCTTCTACTATTTTTATTTTATTATGTATTTCTGTTCAATCTATTTATAATTTTCAGCATGAAATTTAGATTGTTAAATATATGAATCTATTTGTTTTTTTTAATTACACCATTTTTATAACAATTTTAAAACAGATTATATGTTTTCCCCTGAATTAGGATAATAGATTAATAATAATTTGTAATAGTGTACACTGCTCGGATCTATCACCTGGAAAATGTTATATGTTAATGTTTTGGTAAATACATTAATGTAAAACTGTTTCATGCTACTGTTTTTGGGTGATTTTTTCCACTGTTCTAGTCTTGAATTTCAGTGTGTAGAACACATGTGGGTCATCGAATTTTTTTTTTTTTTTTTAAAGAAGATGTATGGCCACTATTTGTCATATATAAGGCACATGATTAGAACTTATAGCATCATAAGGCCACTGTTTTGTTTATATCACACTGGATGATTGTAAATCCAAATGATATGCATGTTGCTCTTTGGTTCAATAGGTTTTTATAATGCATGATATAAAATTTATTTTGTTAAGGGAAAATGAACAAACAACGTTTGATGGCTACTGTTTTACTATGGCTTATGTTCTAATTTTGTTTAAGAAAATTGTCTTATGAGGTTTGGTCCTAGTAGTGCTTTTTAGTATAGTCTAAATTTTGTGTGTATGGGTTTTAATTTCTTACCATGGTGTACATGTTTCCTTATATAATTTTTCTTTTTTAGACATTTAGTGTTTACTTTTCTAGTAAATTCACATGTTTTTAGATCTTAGATTTTTAGGATAATTCACATGTGTTAAAACTTCTAGATTTGTTATGTAATTTGCACGCTAATTGTTTTCTAATTTTTAGTGTAATTTGCATGCTAATTGTTTTATAATTTCTAGAATTATTAACATGTTAATTGTCTATAATTATGTACATATTTAATGTGTAACAAGGTCATATGTAATTCTTGCCAATTAACATTTTAATTTAAGTTAACTCGTTTTAATTTTGTAACTCATCTAGCTTTTTAATTCATTAGTTAATTTTATTATCAAATAGTTTGCTAGATGGTTTCAAGTTTCTTTAGATTGTTTGGCTTGTATTTTCTTGTGATTTTCTGCTAACTTTATTTACAAGAATACCTATGCGAAAGGGATTGGAAAAACAAATACAAAACCAAATGAATAGTATTTGGGATGTAAAAATAAAAGTTTTGTACTACTAACATTTGTGTTAAAAAGGAATACCTAAGCATGGAAAGGATATTCGACCAAGCAAAATCCTTATGGATTGGTTATTTTCTTTATAATTTGAAGTAAATTTTTGCTTGAGTTTTAATTGAGATTTCACCAATGTATTGAAGTATTTTGTTTGCTTGTATTTTTTATAGCAATTTTTTACATTGCTTGTAATTTGGTTAGCAGTTTTTAAATTGTTTGTGAGTTTGGAACTTGGTTTGTTTTAACCTAGTTCATCCCTTGAAAAACTTAATTCTAAAAGTTGTTTCACATGAACTAGGAGTCAACATGCTCTTGAAAGTTTTGTCTAAGGTTAACTGGGTTTTAAGTGGGACTGATGTGTCCCTTCTAGTCTTCCTGGAAACATTCCTGACCATATTCGATTCTAGGGAAGTGGTGAGAGTAGTTTTGAACTAAATTTCCAACTATGGGATTTTTTAGTGTTAAGTTTACTTTCTGAAAATGCAGAATAGTGAAATTCTGTTGTATTTTTCAGAGATGGCAACTGCTACCGATGTTGTTGTTACTGCTAATGTTGGTGGAGATCAGAACCCCAAGGCAACTGGCTTGCCAACCCCTGTTGTTGTGACCTCTGTGGTCAATCACGCTGCTGTGACCTCTGTGGTCAATCCTATTGTTACTCTGGCTGTTCTAGGAGGACCGCTCAATCATCATGAGCTCCTGGAGAAGTTCACGGGATTGAATTTCAAGAGATGGCAACATAAGATGTTGTTCTACCTAACTACTCTAAGCCTTGCAAGGTTATTGAGTGAAGATCCACCAGCCGTGGAAGAGAATGAGCAAGACAAACAGAAACTCATGACTCTAGATACTTGGAAGCAATCAAACTTCCTTGGCTGGAACTATGTTCTGAATGGCTTGACAGATTCACTTTTCAATGTGTTTTATGCCAAGAAGTCGGCAAAGGAGCTGTGGGATGCTTTGGACAAGAAGTACAAGACCGAGGATGCTGGGGCAAAGAAATTTGTAGTTGGCTGGTTTCTGGACTTCAAAATGGTGGACTCAAAAACCATCATTAGTCAAGTCCAAGAGTTCCAAATAATTTTGCATGAGATTCATGCACAGGGAATGTTCTTGAGTGAATCATTCCACACAGTTGCGCTAATTGAGAAGCTGCCTAACGACTAGAAAGACTTCAAGAACTATTTGAAGCACAAGTGAAAGGAGATGACAGTCGAAGAGCTCATTTTCAGGCTCCGTATTGAGAAAGACAACAGAAAGAAATGGGAAGTAGCTCCACTATGAAAGCAAACGTGATTGAGTATGGCCAGTCCTCAGGGGTGAAGAAAAAGCCACTGATAGGCAAAAGCTCAAAGTTGGGGGCTAGAGGTGAAGTCTCCAAGAGGCCAGTCTACAAGCCGCAGGAATCTACTTATAGGTTCAATAGAAAGTGCTTCAATTGTGGAAGTGATGGGCATCGGGCGGTTGATTGTCACAACAAAAAGAAACCCTACAAGAAAAACCCTCCACAAAACAAAAGTTGGGCTCACATGGATGAGATGGAGGATTTGTCTTAAGATGTGGATGACATGCATCTGTCAGTTGTCGTCTTAGAAGTGAACACGATGGGGTCTAACCTGATGGAATGGTGGGTGGACACTAGGGCCACTCTCACAACTTTCGAACCGGTGTCAAATGGCAAGAAGTTGTTCATGAGAAATTCTGCCACCCCAACTGTGGAGGGTAAAGGCAAGGTGGTCCTGAAAATGACTTTAGGAAAAGTGCTGACTCTGAACGATGTCCTATATGTACCGGACATTCATATGAACCTTGTCTCGGGGTCGCTCTTAAGTAAGCATGACTTCCACATGGTGTTTGAGGCTAATAAGGTCGTGTTGACCAAGAGTGGGGTCTATGCGGGGAAAGGGTATATGTCGGACGGTATGTTTAAGCTCAATGTAATGACTCTTATCCTTAAAATTAATGAGAAAACTTTTTCTTCTTCTTCTGCTTATATGTAACAACCACCTCCTCAATTAATTGTCAATTATGTGATTTGCTACGTGATTTGCCTTGATTATGTGTGTATATGCTAATTATGTGCCATGCGTTATTTGCCTTGTGATAATATGAACAGATGTGTAGAAAATAGGAAATGAACCTATCTAAATCAGTAATTTAGACAAGTCAAAATTAAATTATGTAAGAATATAATTAATATAATTTAAGTTAATATGATTTGTTAGCCTAAATTAATTTAAGTATAATATAAGAATAATATGAGAAATTAGAAACCCTACTCATCAAGAGGAAATAAGAGAGAGTAAGTGGGCTTTGTAGAGACAAAGAGAAACATTTTGACAGAGTTCTAAGAGTAAGAGAAAGAGCTCAAGAAGAAAAGGAAGAAGAGAACTAGGCAAATCTTCAACAATTCAAGCAACCAATGTAGGAATTCTTCTCCAATTTCATGAACTTGAGTTGTATTACCCATGAAATCATAGAATCAAAGTTAAATCAAGAAGAAATCATGCATGAATAGGAGTTTAATGATGTTAATTGATGAAAAGAGTTCATATGAGCAACGAAGAAAGGAATTGTAAGAATTAAGCTCAAATCTTTACATACATGGCATGGATTCATGATATTCTTGCTTAAACACATAATGTCTTGCATGATCTTCATGAATTCTAAAGCTTTCAAAGGGATTACCTCAAGAATTTTGCAATTGAAGCTTTAAAACACATGGTTTATGTGTTTATATTTATTTGGAGTCTTTGATCTTTCAAGTTGTTTACATTTTATGTTAAAGGTCCAAATTTTATGTTAAAGGTCCAAATTCAAACTTGTTTACAAGTTTTGATTTATATTTTATGTTAAAGGTCCAAATTCAAACTTGTTTATATGAATTTTTAGAATGAAATACATGAATATGGAGCCTAATTTTGAAGAATTTGAAGTCCAAATTGAAGAGCAAATTTTGGACAGAATTTCACCCAGTTCCGTGTGTGCGGCCTAGGGCACTGTACATGTGGAAAATAGAGCACACAAGATTGAACATTCTACTTTAATTGCATGTACGATCCGCACGTGTGGTGGAGGTTCCACATGGACGGCTCGGACATTCCGCACGTGCGGTTTCAGGGCAGCCCTGGTTTTGTTTTTGCTTCGTTTGCATGGTTTCCATGTGTATTTCAACTTCAAATGCACATCATGTATATATCATGAACACGAAAGAAATTAAAGAATAGATAGGAATAACTAAACAATCAAGTAACGAAAGAACCAATAGAATGAATGAAATGTGTTTAGAGACATTGTGCTTGAATGTGTTGTGCAGGACACTTGCACAAGGAGTATTGTCCGACCAAGCACGATGAGTAATGTCTGTGTAAAGATATTTTTGTACAAGCTACTTTTAAAATGGCTATGCTATACGATGATTATGCAATCTATATTTTGATTATGAAATATTCGTTAAGACAAGTATGTTGATGAAATAAAAGATATGTTACGAATTCCCGATTGTTCATGATGTAATAAGTTTTTTGAATAAGTGTTTTTGAACAATAAGTTATGCTATGAAATTCTAAACTGAGTATGATATGATAAGCTTCGAAAATAAAATTTGGCTAAGAATGAATAAGTTGCCTTTTGAAACAACAACAATGGTAACGATGTGGGAAATGTCTTTTGATCCCCAATGACTTTCATATCATCTTCAACTCGTCATGTACATTTCGTATAAGTTATTAACTTATTGTAACATTTTATGATGTTGATCTTTAATGATTGTTTTGCATGATTTAGATTGTAATCGTTTTGTATGATATCTATCTGTCATAGATGTTTCAAATGAAGTCGCCCAAAGTGGGTGTTTCGTATGAGCTCATCCAAAGTGGGTGTTTTGTATGAGCTCATCCAAAGTGGATGTTTTGTACCAAGTCGTCCCAAGTGGACATTTCGCATAGTTATCCAATAAGGATGTCGTCCTATACGGGCGTTCTATATGTGGTCGTCCAATGTAGGCACTCTGTATGAAGTCGTCCAATAAAGGCGTTCCAAATGCTTCGTTCTGCCGTGAACATTTTGTGCAGTAATCCATCAAGTTTGATAAGCCTATTGGTTACTATGAAATATAAATGTGTTAAGCCATGAAAGGTTTGATGATCCATATTTGCTATTATATGTTTCCAAAGTGTGCTTTAACTACATTAAGAACGTTATATATTTTGCTAAAGTTATGGAACTCATTCATTTAACCTCTTTACATTGAGATTATTCACTGGGCTCTGACTCATTATTTTATATATGTATGTAGGTGATCAAGCTCAAGACCAGACTTAGTGGCGTCGACCTCTTTTTTGTTTTGTCAAGCCAACTCTTGTGCCTCACTAT